>JAARMF010001830.1:11107-26008 GCA_022844705.1 Toxascaris leonina
TAATGGTGCGACCTCGTCATTACTTCAACAACTGAATAGAAGAATCTGCACGAATGAGCTCCGATCTGCTTCGAAGGAAGCTTTACTTGACAATGCCTGATCTCATTGCAAAGCAGCGTTCCCAATGGTGATTACATTTGTGACCCTCAACATAGCAACCTCAATGCATCGATTTAAACAAAAACATGCAATTTTCCAGCGCTGACAGTGAACAAGCGCTGCAACGAAGTGAACAACGCGATCGACTCATTCAGAGACGGCGTCGTCATGAGGCTGCAATACGATCGAGTATGGAACATAGGCATGACCATTCAAGCTTATATCAGAGAAACAGCTATCGAAATTTTGTCGTATCGCTTTGAGAATACTAGCTAAGATTGACCGTGGAATTTAAAGATGCACTTCTGAATGAGCAACGATGAGTTCTGTCACATATGCAAGTACTATGCGCGGTATTTGCAGTCCTTATGATAGGAATGCTGAATAAGAGGGAATAATCAGTTTTAGTTTCTTTCCATTTGAAGCATCAGCAAAACTCTAGCGAAAATATGTCACATATCGCACTTTCATTGCAGTTAGTTACTTCTCTGGCTGTTGAACGTCAATCGCACTCTGTCATACGTTCGATGTTAGTCGACCGTTGTGTGTCAATGAGCTTCTAGCTCGTTCATGCGTTCTTGAATTACTTGGCACTAAAGTGGAGCAATTTTAATGACTCCAGAACCGCCTCTCCTTACGCCTTAGTACGCACAAAAATTTGCACCCTAAAAACGTATCAAACAAAAAATACGAATTACAAACACTTCCCGCTCCCCTCCCTCTTGCAACCTTTGCTGATGAATCAAAACGAAACTTTTAACGCGACGTAAGATTGTCAGATTTGGTCGCGCCGAAGTAACGAGTATATGGATTTCGAAAAGAATATTCAAATTTAGCATCTGCTTGTGATTTTCGAAGCCTTCCGCTCCGTTAAACAAGCAGTAATTCGCTTGGAAACTGCTGTCGTTCAAGAGCGGAGTTCTTCATCAAGTGAGAAAAAAGCTTCGCTTCCGTCATGTAAAATACACCATTGCAGTACAGATCGCTCTTCTTGCTCTATCTGGCTATTTTTTGCATCATCGGAAGTTAGCAAATTGAAAGAAAAAGAAAAAAGCCATCTGGACCTCCGACAACAACAATCCGACGAGTGATTCCTTAACGAAGCGTCATATTTCGGTAGTTGAATGTCTGTTGCATGTTGATTTATTGAATGTCGTTTGCAAGCTTTGGAAGTTACATGCTGGAGCCGATTCAGCAGCTTAGGAACGAGCTAAAAACACCCCAAAGGGCACAAATTCTGGAAGTATTCGCGATCAGTCGATTCTTAAGCGAGAGAGTAAGCGTTGATGGATCTGTGCGAGCAGTCGCATCCATTAAAATGTGCTTACATTACCATAAGCTCTCAACCGCCCGAGCACTTTGGGTGCAAGGAGAAGGGGCAGAAAGAATGGGGTGGGGAAGTTCCAGCATGCCGCACGAGCTGTCAATTCTTCTGATACGCTTTTGGGCTTGCTAAGCATTTTCGCAGTATGCGTCGAAACGCCAACGCTGCTTTTCTGCCAATCTCATGGACATATCTGGCATCCGATTCTCGTCGGATATGAAATTTAAGGCCGATAATGGACAACACTTTCGCGGCACTTGCCTATCGTTTCTAATGCACTGCGATAGTTCGCAAAATTCTTGTCCCACAGCGTTCAGATGGTCTCTATGGTGCACATAATCAGAAACAAAATTTCAATGCACTTTTTAATAACGCAAAACAAGTTATAAAACAGGAAAAGTTCTTGCAGAAATTACTTTTTTTTGTGCCAACGACCATAATGTTGCTTACGAATTACGGAAGTTACAGAATTATCTGAAATGAGAAGTCGGAGCACCAATGCGCGCATCTGCGGAAACGATTACCATGAAGTACGACCGGGACGCCATTTTTCAAACATTGGAAAGAATAGACCAAAAAAGAACGCAAGGTAGAGCTCCTACGCAACTGTAGGACTGCGTCGAAAGGACAACAAGATTTCTGAACGTTTCTTAACCTTCCGCACTGCCGCGAACTCTATCTTGTCGAAGCTGCGAACTCTTGCGCTGAGTACGTTGTGATGACGCCGTCTGTGCGTGCCTTTCCTCATTTCAGTAGCTTCTTTTCAGAAAAATACGAGATAACAGCGAGATCTCACTCGTATAATCTATATCCGTAACGGTCTCTCACATTCCACACCGTTGATATTAAGCTTTACTTTTATCAGTAGTCGATGCCCAACGGCTGGACGAAAGTGATTTTTGGCTTGCATTGCATGATTGGCAAGTTCATTACACCCGACTGCATCATTACTCAGCACAGTTCTCCATAAGACACAATCCACTTTGTTACAAATATATGACTATGACGGCAAAACTTTTGCAAACAACGATTTATTACATTTTATACATGCATAACATCTACGAGCATGGTAAGAATATGCGAGTGGGCAAGTGAATTATCCTACAGGACAGACTTATCAATACTGCCGAGCATCCGGTTGCTTCAGAGGTATCGTATCCATCTGCCGTTCCTAAAAATTATCATCAGCCAATACGCGGTTTCCGTCTGTTTCAACAACCAACCAATGAATACGTTAGAGTGATAAACGCATTCGCCAAATCTTCTATGCGACCAAAAAACAAGCAATTCTGCTGTTATGTGTGCAGATTATCTATGTGCAAAAAATAAGCAAGAGTCCGCTTCATCTAACAACGTGCATGCACCGGCAACATTATTTCAAACGATAAGCTATAAAAGATTTTATGACTTCTCCAATTTGTGCTAGACGATATATTTTTCTGAAGTTTCTTTTTCTGTTCATCAAAAAGTTTAGGACAACGAGACCTCATCAGAAATCTTTCCGATTATCTTAGAGTTGAGAATGAAATTTTGGTTGGGTCTGATTGGTAATATTTTCATGCAATTGCGATTGCTTAGCAGGTGCTGTCATATCCGTCGACGGCCGTTGATGCGTTCCAAATTTTGTAAGCCATGGTTAATAACGATGAGTTATGCTTTAATTTGGGGATATGCAACAAAGCGATTCAGTGCAGTATGATGTAGGACCCTGGACGCCTTTTGGAANCCCTAGACGCCTTTTGGAAAGTAACGATGACTTTGTTATTACGAACGCAACCCCAAAATACTCAGTGTGGAAACCTCATCAGTCCTTGACGGTGTACGACAAAGTGAACAAATGTCGCGACAGCACAACGATGTTGACACAATTGCCGGAATCATTTCGAGTATCGTCGCCGCAATTATGGCAGCATCCAACCGATATTTTGGCCCCAATCTCGTCATCGTGCTGCAATTCGTAATGAAAAAAGTGTTCATCAAGAGCCCGAAGTCCAATGTAATCGCGGAAACAATGGATGCCGTATGGGTCGAATGACGCCTGTTTCAGAGAAATAATTCCAGCATATTTGATCACCATTTCTTGCTGGAGAAGGCGGAAATGATGATTCGAGTAGGATGATGGTGTGGAGGACGGGAAATATTCAACCACCGCCTTTGTACAACTCCAAAGTACAGTTTAAACCTATCTTACCGCCTGCATGCGCATCCAGAATCACTCACGAAACAGAGATCATCGATCACAGAAGGCAATTAAAGATGCCGATCCATAATTCTCATCGTATTCACGTAAGATGCCGTCATTCATCGATTTAATTAGCTTCGCCGCCTTCGGTTATTTCGTTGCAAGGTCAACCAAATTCACATATTAACGGAATATTCATTGCACCACCACTGAAGCTCCCCGCCTAAAAGGCGTTGTTTTGTGTGACGCCTGTAACGGCCGAAATGAGTGAAACCTATGTTGCCTGTCACTCAATTTGTTGCGCACCTTATAAATCAATGCAAATGAAGAACGTATGTAAAAACAACGCGAATTACCTCCTCTTATTGTCGTCAATGTTCTCTCCACAGAGAATCTGGCATCGGCTATTTTTGGGTAAACTAGTTGCCAATAAATGCCAATCACATTGACCGAAGCATTCTGCCTGAAACTGATCATATGGATGGAAAATCATGACATCAACTAAAAACGTCACTAAGAAACTACACATGCACTCTTGTGACCTAAAGGACGTTTGACCTATAGGGACATCACTAATTTTCACTTCATCCACCGCAGGGCTAAATATGAGACGGAAGGCACGTGAGCAGACCCTTAAACAGCTGTGACAAGGATGAAAAGCGGAAATGCTAAACTTCTATGATCTAGTGCAGCACTTTCGGTTGACATAGAGAAAGTTATCAGGGAACTGGTATGTCGCTACTGCGTGTTCACAAGCTTCTTGTTCCACCTCTGCTCCTATCTTCCCACCCCCTCCTGTTCCCCGATGTTACACTTCCATATCGGCGTTACTCAGGAAACGCTTGGCCCGCCATAATATCGTTTTTCGATCCGGGTACCTCATTAGTCCCTGATTTATGTTTGCCTTGCTACAGGATTGTAGGCGATGCTTGAAGGTCAAAAAGCTTCAGAAGAAAATATTTCAGCGTTTGCCCTGTCGCAGGCATCCCTATTCATAGACCCCATGCACCATTTACTGTCGGTACCATAGCTCGTCCGTCGTGTCTTTGAATACAGAAATTAGGGAGGAAAGAAAGAGCTGCAAGAGAGACGGAAGATGCACTTAATTTAGGAGTGTTAATGGAAAGTGGAGCTAAATTCTCCCTTTGTTCTCGCAGTGTAAAGTTCGAATACGCGAAATTCCTTTTGCGAATAATTTCCTTCAATTCTGCTATAAATGCGCAGTCGTGTGCACTCTATTGGTGCGTTAAAGCCTGAAATCATTACTGCCCATCTGTTCATCAGCCGCTCCGCTCCAAATAAGCCCATTGATGCGTTCGTTTCGAAAATTCTCCTGCCGCATGAGATTCAACGAAAAATAAAAAGCGAAGTATAAGATCGTTCGATTTCAATTGTCATTACTATTCGAATGCAGCCAAAGTCCTTTCTATTCAAGATATAAAATCCGGGCGAGGCACTCCTACCCCACAAAAATTGCATTGAAAATAAATCTTGCAGACAAAATCTCAGTTGGGAAATCATCTCAGAATTGAACTTCGTGATGGCCCGAAGAGTCGCGTACCTGATAACTATTTGTGCACCACTTCATTGTACCTCAACGCATTCTTCGAAAATGGGAACTTCGACTTTCAAAACGCAGTAACTGATGAAGCAACTGGATGAGCGAACCTAAATGGACGGCTCGAGATGATGTTGTGATTTTGCTTCCCAAATTAATAAGCACAGCAAATTATTGAAAAACACTGGGACGCATAGATCTTGAATAAAACATTTTACATAAATTCGCGTTTGTATAGTACGTGACGAATAGGTGTTTATATGTGTTTAAGTGTATATATTTCTGCATGTCACAGTTTTGAGTTGAGAACCATCGAAGTCCGCCAAGAAATTTTTGCCCATAATGCCAACGAAGGATCATTCATATCAGCGTTTACGCTAACCCTTTCATTAACGAAGCCTAGCCACCCACTTATATGCGCCCTGAATGTTTATTCACTCTGCGACAGGTTGGGTTGCTCCATGCAGTCAAGTGAGTTGGAACCAGTATAGAAGCGCGCCCCAGGATGCGTTTAGCACAATGCACAGTTTGGCAACCTGCACATCAGATCGGAAGCTTCATTAGGAAGTAACATCTCGTGAAACAAAAAAATAGCGCAATCATCCTTCGAACACCATAACCACCACTGCGAATATTGTATGAGATATCCATATTTGTGATCGGATGAACAATGCAGCGCGGATGATCCCATGGGCAAAACTTAAGAAATATATTTTCTTTTCCTCTCACTCTCCTCTTCTTGCATGCTCCTCCACCCATAGCAGCCCGTGGGTGAAGTAAACGGAGGCTTCTTCATAAGTAAAGCCACCACATATCAAGGAATTAGCCCAGAGTGGATAGCACACAGACAGAGACATGCACTCCTCTCATGAAATGAACCGAAATCTATGGCATTTTTGAGAAACGTTTGATCAAGTTTCGCCCTCAAAGTTCCATTAACATGAGTGAATCGCAACATTTTCTTTCCCTATCTGGGAGATTTTGATGCTGCAACGTGACTCCGAATATTTTCTGTTTGAGACTGATTGCATACAAGCCAAGTTGCGATCTTACTGGGCAATGCTATAAAAAAAAAGATTATTCACAACGGATGGAGCCGCGAAAAAAGAAATCAGATAACCTCAATCAAAGCCTTCTTTTACATTGACAATAATGATCTTCACGGAGAGGGGCAATTTCAGTCTGCCTCACACTTCAACGATCGGATGTAAAATATCTGCAGGAGCAAAAAGTTCTCGCCTGCGGCAACAAATCTTCTGCGAACTTTGGTGACTGATACAACGAGGTTGAATAAACAATGATATCTTAATGGACAAAAGCTTAGTCTTAATTCAACAAATGATGGTAATGTGATGTCGTCTGAATATTTGCAATGAAGAAAGCACAACTTGTAAGGCGATGTTTTACACTGCCTACGAGTATGAAGTTAAACTCTTATGGGAAAACCTAACATCCTTCAGCTCAAACTGAGATGAAGACAAATGATTTACGACGAGTGAAAAAAATTTGGCCGCAGACCAGATCCAGACTTGCAATCTCCTATTTCGCATGCAAATGCCATGGGCATTTTCGGTCAAAGTCGTTTGTTCGTTGAATCCCATCGTTTCCGTTCTGCACAGAATGCAACGGAGCAACAGATTTGATGAACATATAATATCATCATTCAGGACCGACACCAACTGAGAGCATCATGCAAGTATCTTCCAAGAACATCCCAGGTAGGATTTATTACGGAATAAACGACTTCTATCAAGTTGTGTAAAAATGAGAGGGAATGAAAACATTGTGTGATCATATATGAGCGATTTCAATTGCTGTCTGCATTCAGTAAGGAACATTGATCGAGAACGGAAACGATGCTTATGTTATTTCATTCATTTTGCAAAGAAGGTAGAATTAATTCTCCTCATAGTGAAAAGATTGCATACGGAAACCTATGGGATGATGTGACCAATGACCTCATTTCTCCCGATCAGACGGTCACCTATACACAGGCGTTGCACTAATTCTTCCCTGATGACCGGTTAAGCATGGACAACGAACATAAAGAGTCTTTGCTTTAGCTAGGTACAGTGGAGCGAATATTTCTTGATTTATTCCTGTGATTTGATCAAATCGTCGAGTAGTGATATGACAGGCGCCCGAACAAAGTGGGAGTTCAATCAAACGACGTCACAAAAGTCTCACAGGGAATGTATGTCGACAAACCTAGTCTTTGTACGCTGCCGGCAGAAGAAGTAACGCATAGTTGGCTAGGATCTTCCGGTAACAATCACAATGACCCAAATTTCGTTCTTTCCACACATAACTTCCGATACAACCAATGGATGAGACTCGGGTGTACAGATACGACTGTGAAATAAGCCAGATATCCTCCCTCTGTAAAGTCTCTCACTCTAGATACCAGAAGTATCTTGCAAAATCTTGTCACATGTAAAAGCGATTCTGAGTGCCTTTTTTCACAGCGAAGGGATGGAGCACTATGAGTGGGGCATTAAGACAGCGAAGACCTATGAAGCATCCTTAATAGTAGCTACGCCCACAATAACACAAGCGAATAAGCGACAATCTGGTAACAGCACAAACTCTTGAGGATTTCTTGGCAAAAGAGGGCATCTCCCTACTCAGCCACTCTTCCCGTTCATCCAGCCCAGCTTTCTACAATTCCCTCTTATCTTTACAACTCCATGAACAACTGAAATGCGAAATATCCAATCTTGGCACCTTGAACAGAAAGAAATGCGGAACCTGGAGAGCGCAGCCATGGGACGAAAAAACTTTGATGGAGACTACGTCGAATGACCGGGAGGTCAGATCCAAAATTTCATAAAACTCGATCCTGAGGGAATGCTGAGTTGCCTTAACAGGGACAAACTCCGCTTTCATAAAAAGGGCGAGTAGCTGCTGAAAGTCCAAGTGGGTTTATTGTTTTGGTTAGCTCTGGCATGAAACCGTTCATGATACTGACCTGATAGAAGTGAATGTCGAAGCTTGAGACAACAACGATGGAAGGGACGAAAATAATTGCTGCATACATACTCATAATCATAAAAGCAATTATGAGGCCTCTTCGATGACTGGCTGCACCACAGATCCCGATTATTCTGCAATCACTTCCCGGTCATCTCTGCCACTCTTCGAAATACCTCGGAGACAACAGGGTTTGTGGATAGCTGCTCGCAAGGTCTATCAACATTTCACTAACCACTCACTTTTCAATTCCACACTTCAGGAGAAAACGGGAGCAGGGTCCACTACCATGTTCAAGAGAGGTGGCGGTAGGTTTCACGACGGAATACCCAACGTATGAAAGCGCAGTAAATTCTGTTCAAGGACGAATTCGAATGAAGGGTATACGTCACTTGTAGTTTTCGCTCAGCCATCCTTTTTTTTCAGCGCGACCTCACTCACCGACCACTGACCAACTGCCCCGTGAAAAAAGAAACATGCGTGTTATTTAAGTGCATGAAGTGATATCACCATTCTTGATGGCTCTCAGCGAATACGCAATATGTGAACAAAAATGGACCCTAGTGTCGATACTAAAACAGAGCGGATGCTTTGTAAAGCGAAACCTTTTACGCTTGAGGAATCCATCAGTATTCGATGAAACCTCTTCGAAACAGTATTTGGAGTTGAAATCAAAAGCAACTGAAGGATCGCTCACCCGGTCATAACGAAATAAAAGGAACAGGATTCCTCCAATCCGACCAATCGGATAGTATTGATACGCGAGCTAACATAATCGGCGAGTGACGCAAGAACGAATATGATCAATCCGAGCACAACGTGACATTGTGCCAAACACTGAAACTTCGACATATCTAGAGGAGTGTGTAGTCAGACATTGCTCAATGATGATTGCAATAATTCGTCTACGTTAACATATTCAAGATGGAGCAAAAACCATTGTTGCAATCATCACATTGTGGGCGAAGGAAGAAGCTATAGCGAGGAGCCAGCAGGAGGAATGACATGCTCCCCACATTATAGGTGCGAGGAAGAGGTTTTATTTTTGGGCTTTTCGAGATTAACTTTCGAAAGTCTATCGATTATTAATATGTCACAAACTAAAAGAACTTTCGGTCATAAAGACCGTTGCTAACTCAGTGCAACAAGCTTATTGAACTGCATGAAGGAAAATAAGGGAACGATTATTGAATCTGTGTAGTTAACGAAGCGGAAAACATTTACTTTTAGGCAGTTTAAAGGAACAGGCCAAAGTTGTAATAACCGAGTAGTATATGTATAGATAGTGGTTGTAATATGACGTATATNATATATATATATAACAACCGTCTCCGATCGCAATAATACGGAAGAAATGATCCAGGAACTGACAAAAATCTTGCGTTATCGTAACAGCCAGTCTTTCGTGTAAACGGTCTCAAAAAATTTCGCGTGCAGTTTCCACAGACCAAAAAGCACCTGGATATATGTACTAGTTAAAACCGAATCCAGTTTATGCGGTCTTTTGAAGCAAAGCGTACAGAAGTGTAATTCGAAACACCGGCACAATCTCCAGTGAATATGTCACAGAAACTCTATGACGTCAAGCACTCTATTCAATCTAGGCTGCTTTACGACAAAATACAAATAACAGCGATAGCATAATAATTATCGAGAAATTGCGTGATTTATGCACCCTGCAAATCCACCAAACACAATTTCAAATTGTCAAGCGACATTCCCTTACGATAGAAATCGACTATACGTGTCATCAACGAAAAACTCATTTTTCGACTCGCATTCGTCTAGCACAGCTTGACAAGTTTAATTTGCAAGATTCAAAGCACATTGAAACCTTTGAAAACCTCATGTAGAACACTATAAGATGCAAAGATGTAGCGCTTGTAGCTTCAACAAATGAAGGAATGAATTGGACATAGACAAGGTATGCAAATATTTAAGGATGGACGCCACGTCACTCGACAGAAATTTATCGAAATCGTTATAAATACAACACTCACCTTTAGCATTCCATGAAGCCGCAGGGCATTCGAAGTCGTGATTGCATCACCGCTGGAAGCAACCAAACCGTCTAATATACTCATCACCTTTAAGGAAATCGCAAATTTATATAAAAATTCATGGGAAATATATTGGCGTTCACTGAATACTGAGATTGCTTCCGTTTTAGACGGTAACCTTATAGACCGTTAAATGCCCTAATATCAACAATGAAGAGAACATCACGCAATAAAGATGGATGCAAGCATAGCAACTTGTCGCAAAAAATAATCAATCATCGCATTTAACAAACATTTCCGTCAAGCATAGCATGACTGCGCAGATGCTACACACATCGAGGCTGCTTGCCTATATTGGAAGAACGGAAACTTTGCAATGGAAATTTAATGGATAAATAGATGAACAGCAATAAAATTGGCATATTTGAAGACGATCCCCTATATGTGACGCGAATTGTGAATGACATCGCGCCTTGGTGAGGCAATAATCTTCGACTCCTCGACGAATCGAACAAATCGAATAACCTCACTAAAAACGATGCGAGTCGTATTCACGTATCATGAAACATGATTGACTTCACCTAAGTAAATGACACCATCATTAACATTTTGCATAGGAACATAATCTAGTTCATAACTACACGTAAATAACGTGTCTGCTTCATTGTTCATGGCTATTCATTGTCCACATATATTCACTTACAGAATAAATGAACTTTTACGCGGTCGGTTACCAAGTAAATCACTCAGCGAAATGGTGAATAAATAGAAAGCAAAAAATTTGTGAGTCTTTGCCAGATGTCAACATTATTTCCCGATTGCATCGACAATTAGGTCAGGTCATGCGCATTAGTATAAATTTATATGAAGAGTGAAGACATATAACGACTCGATTTGGTGGAATTTATTTGCAACGACGCTATTCTTTGTGCAAGAAATGAGCTAGCNATTTGCAGCGACGCTATTCTTTGTGCAAGAAATGAGCTAGCCGATAACGCTTCAGTGCACTACATCGGCTTGCAGTCTGCTAAACAATTAAACGAACATCGATCAAAATAAGGAAAATCTCTTTTGATGCAAAAATAAGGAAAATGAGGGTATCGGTTCTACGCGTAAGTATTACTGTAGGAGGCGTAAGTATAGCGAGATACTTTTCAACTCGATGTGAAAAAAAAAGAAAGAAGTCTTTTACCAAAGATCGAAGAGCAATATAGTTGTTACTATGTTCCTTATAGTGTAGGAAAAAAAAGAAAAATGCTTGGCATTATGGCTTTTGAGGTTTTATTCTTAACGGAAACTACTGTTACCTTGAGCCTTAAGTATGAATGGGGAATAGATAGAAATATTAATGTTTGTAGAGAATTTTTTCCAACTTCTCACTTGATTTCTGAAAATTACTTATGAGGTATTTATCCTTCAAATTAGGAGGTCTAAATTAGCAAATTAACGGCCTAATGGGGGTGATTATTTCTGCTTGTAATATTGTAGAGAATGATGGTTCGCTTTCAAGCTAGCCATGTTTCACTGTGAGAATATCTGAACGGCTTTTGAAAAATCTCAGTTTTCGTAGTAACCAAAATTTACGGCACCATGATAATAGTTGGATTGGAAAAAGCCTTCGTTCGGAGTGGAAGTAAGAATAAATGAGTAGATAAATAAGTAAATAAATGAGTAAACAGACGATTAAATAAATAAATAAACAAGTAAACAAATAAATGAATAAATGAACAAACAGATAAATAAATAAATTAGTAAATAAATATTTTGATATATGCACCACATAGATGGTCATTCAATGTTAAAGCACCAGAAGATTACCTACGGAAATAGAAATATAATGAGGTATGGCCAGAGATATTCCATCGACTATGAGGTATTGCATCAAATATTTTCACTAATTTTTTGCAGAGAATCTTTTCGGGTCATTCACGAAATTCGATCAACGGCAACAAAGACAACTATAGAGTTACAATTTTACCAATTGAATCAGAAAAATATTCGAAGAAATTTGCAAATACAAAGAAGAGGAAAATTAAGTAAATCATTGTTTATATTATTGAATCGCATTAAATTCTTTTCAATTCCTTTCGTGTAGATCATCGAGTGTATAGTATTATTGAAACCCATTGAGATTATTGTCATCATTCGCTTTTGCTTATTCTTCAATTCCCTCGCGATCAGCGTCCACGCAATGTCTCTTCGCTCTCTCTCTCTCCCTCCCTATCTTCGTCGATTGAGGGGATATTCCGTACGGAACGTCCGAGTTCTCTTGCTTTGATCTTGAACAGGGATTGCGTCTGATGCAACAAACGAATGCTCCGGTCGGCGTGTCGATTCGTTTGACACCGAAGATAGAATCGCCATTAGCTAGAGGCTGTCGCTGACCTCTGACCTTTGTTGCCCGTCCGGTGCCTTCGAGGAAAAGGCAGATGAATTTTGTCGCGGCAAACTCACTGAAGTGTCTTCTCATATAAAAACAACAGGAGTAAAAAATGTCGATGAACTTTTGTACAATCTACTTTTGTTAAATCTAAGGGAAGGGGGAGGGGAGAGGGGAGAGGAGGGGGACACAAAATATGCTGACAGGATTCTTCGCCGTTTGGTTTAATTATTGACGACGAGCTGTAAGATAGCCAACAATGATTTAAGCTGTAAGATATTCAGCTAACAATGCTACAAACTATAAGACAGTCAGCTAATAAAGATAGCTTAAGTGATTATGCTCAAAAGATCAGGCTCACAAGGTCATGCTCTTTTCAATATACGCTTTCATCNNNCATGCTCTTTTCAATATACGCTTTCATCTTCGAAGCATTATTAATTATTCGGGAATTAAAATCATTCGGTGAAATTTCTGAAAAAAAGTGTTATCAATAGAATTGGATTTAGGAATATTTATAAATGTATATGAAATAATGAATCTAAGCTTATCATTTTTTAATTGACATTCAAATATTAGAGCGTTTGTTGAATAGATATATGAGTGGAATCGATAGAATATGCAACGTTCCCTGAATAATCTGAATAATTACTAAAATCAAACTTTTAGCTTTTATTGCTCAGCTAATGGAAAGCAGGAATGCTAATTTTTCTTGCGGAAGCGGAAATGCCAATTTTTCTTCAGAAAAAAAATTCAAAGTTCCACTAAATTCTCTTAGATGTCCTAAAATTTTGATACTTTTATTCAAAATTTGATCGCCAAATTATTTATCACTCGTCGCCTAAAATTTGTCATTTAAGAGGAATTCAACGAAACGTTATGTGGATAAGAGCAAGCGATGGACGACTTCATAGAAGACGAAAGAAGATCGCTTCAAAAGTTCTCGGAATCGCTCGTTGCGTTACAGAAATCGCCGATACGATTCCGGGGAACGATTCGACGATCGACGATATCGATCGTCGTTTAGGTCGTTCGTGCCGCAGATCGATCGGTGATATTTCACATAAATATTATACTCATCGTCGATCAAATCGATCGCCCTATATTCTCTTCACGAGGATATCACTCGAAATCAGTGGATGATAGTTCAATAGCATTGAAATCTGGACATCGTAGACGACGATGACGACGCTGTATTTCAAGTTGACCCGCGATACAGCGGGATTGATCTAGACAAATAACTATGCAGATTTTGACATCGATTACATTGTGATGCGTCCATATCAAAGACGATCGCGATCGGTCGTCTCTGATGCAGTTCGTATTTGATCGCATTTGCCTACTGAATGAATTTTTAATTGCCGATTTGAAGGTCTATCTTCCGCTTTGCTGTCCCTCTCAGTTTATCATTCAAAAATACCTCTTTTATATGTCTTTGCAAAGGATGCCATATTGGCCTAATATCGGTGGCCCTCAATAGAGGAAGGTTATGCTGCTCTTGAACGAATATGACCTGAAATTAAATCTCTTCATTATTGGATGGTAATTCCTTATGCTATTTCAGGATTATAGAATTCAGAAGAATGGAGTTTCTAGTGGAGTCTTTTCAACCCTGCCCGCTTCCCTCCCCTTTCCCTCCCCTCCCCCCTCCCCTAAGACCTGGATATCTCAAAAAAGAAGTTTTCTTCCTGATTTTGCGAAAATGATATTGCGATGAATACGTTGTCTCTCCGATGCTATATGCTCATACATACGAAATTTTAATGTGGATCCGAGAAAATGGACTAGATTTGCCTGAGGCTAAGTGGATGGAGGAGTGGAATTTCCATGGTCACATAAAAAGGACCATCTCTACGTACTCATTTTCCCGTCCCCCCCCCCCCCATCCCCCACCCCCACCCCCACCTTTCTAAGCTTTATATCTATTGTTGTAAATCTATGCTTAAAAAATTAGCAACAATTTGGATAGCGTTTTCTTTGATGAAATATGGCCATAAGCCCTAATTGTTTACTTCTATGGCAATGCGGTTGTATCTTTAAACGTTGTGACAATCCTTTGGCCAAGGAAGATATCTGATTATCTTCTTGCTCAAAGCTCTTCCGCACAGGATTCCTCCGGATTCACCGGCATTTATGTGCTTGAAAGCTTGTTGAATGACTACTCCAACTTTCCTTTTCATTTCCCTTAATTATGTTTGGTATTGTTGGGAATATACCAGTGCAGAAATGATTCCCTCATTGGACAATGCGAATGGGAGGATTACTTTTGTGCTGAACACGGTGCAGATGCCTTGTTGTCCAGGTTGATGCACCCCTTTTAAAGAGAGCTCATGTTCGTTGATGACTCCCGTTTGATCGAGGCCGATACCCCTTAAAATCTGCCCCCCC
>JAARMF010001831.1:8325-19590 GCA_022844705.1 Toxascaris leonina
GGTGGTGATTTACTTGTTGGAGAAATTGTGACGGCACTCTTCAATCGTTATCGTGCTCGTGCTGAAGATAAGCTAAGTACATTAGCGGTCACAGAAAGTCCGGATAGCAGTTCATCGTTACGTCGAAGGCATTGAATTATGTTCGCTGCCTATTTAAATTGCTTTTTTTCGCATCATATTTGCGGACCCAAATAGAGTTAATATTCTAGAGTGGAGTAATATTTTCGCTCATCAAAGAGATAAAAATTCGTTAGTCAAGTCGAGAGTGAAGAAACGCAAGTAGATGACCACTATTTTGAGCTGATTTTCTATATGGCATATCGACTGAATAGAAAAAATGAAACACATAAAAATTTGAAAAACACTAATGCTGTAACTTTGAAGCTTTCTTTTTTCGAAGACCGAAATAATTGAGTGTCTTTTCTTTAGACCAACACCAAATACAACTTAATTTACTGCTTTCAATTATTATACTGAAAATAGTAATGTTTATTGCTATTAGATATGAACCAGTTCGCCTTTTGAGGTTCTTATGAATGACTCATGTAAAGCTCTCTATAGTAGAGTTATTTGTATTCTCAATTCATTTCCATTCCCGAGAAGAAAAATAAAGGAGTAGCATATCATTTCTTCACTTCTTGAAAAAGAAAACGATAATTAAATACTTTAATCTCTTATAGAACTTAACTCAAAAAGGGTCTATCGATAATGTCGTAAAGTTGCTTATCATGAAGCGATGAGTAATACCCACTCAATATGATTGTTAATTATGCTGTTTTTGTTGACGAGTGCATAATTTTGTGCGATATCAACTAGCAGCTTCAATTAAACTGCCTCTCGATTTTCGCTATCTTTATTTGTCGATAATATCTAAGCATCGATTAAGTGACATCGAATTGTGCCACTTTCAAATATGTTAACTGAATGCTTGACATCAATCCTATTCTGCTGCGACTTATCATCATCCATTTCAATGATCCACTTTTCTTCATGCAGGTATAAATTTTTGATGGTTGTGAATCATTTCGTTCGATAGGCAATTTTCAAAATCGTTTCCCTGAAATTTCCGGCTCAAAGTTTCTTTTTCATTTCCTGGCATTACTTGAGAAGGAGCAAAAAAATTTTTTGCTAAGGATTTGCACAACTATACGATTCTGCCAAAGAACGCATAAATGGGTATTTTGGCTTTTTTTTAAATATATTTGTGTAGTCAATTGGTTTATTGCCGAAAACTCAAAAAAAAAACGCTCAATCCTTCCTAGCACTTATTTATTTCCGGAATATGTGAGATGAATTGAAGATTTAAAGTGAATGATCTATATCCTCGAGAAATGTTTGCTAAGGGGTTTATTCAACGCTATAAACGATGTCGAGCATTCAGAGCTTAAACTTCTGTGTTAGCATTGTTGAAACGTTTAAATATCACCCATTACACCCATCAACTTGTTGCTTCATTCGAATCATTGATGGTACCGAGGATATCAACGACTATCGCTAGCTGTTGTGATCGTCTCTCCTCTCTTGAATTTCTTCTCGCCAACCAGCCTCCTTCACTTCAATCATATTTCCCATATTTTGACTGCTTATCTCTTATCCTATGAATACGTTGACAGCTGAAATCATCGATGAACAAATGTTCATTGATGATTTGACGACGCAGATGTCACCATCCTCAGAGGTATATATGATAGTAGTCCGCTAGAATATCTTCAATCGACGATAAGGTACCTTTAATTTTTCAAACGTGCTAAGGAACGACAAAAAAGCTAAAGCATATCGGGACAGCTAATGATGGTCGAATTTGTTTGATTAACAGAACCCGTATTCGACTCTAGTGAGGGAATTTTTTATTGATGTTTTTTATGATAAATAATAATAAATTACGAAATGAAAGTTCTCACTCAAGCAATAAATATTATCCTGGCACTCGTTACACTCGTCGAGAGTGTTGCTTCCTCTCGGATTTCTAAAATATCGACTGGTCTCGAGAAAAACGCTTTAAATTGAATTAAATCCAGTAAATTGAAGCTTCCACATTTGAAAGCTCTCAAAAATTCCGATATTTATTTCAATTATTTCTATACGGAATCAATCAATACTAGTGTTTGTTTCACTTTGTTTTTTTCTATATATGGTAGTCCGTATGTAATTGTTGAATGTTTCTGTGTTTTATGACCCTAATTATATGTCAATCGGTTTTTGGTTTTTATGACCAATATATGGCCGATAGCTGATATATGACCAATGAATGATGAATATGATTGTCAACATCGATACGTATATTTGGCCGAGAGAATATTTCACTTATGCGATCCCGATTATGAATGAGCTTATGCGTAGCATATTTGCAATTAATAAAGCTGCTCATGCTTTATTTATTTCGTTTCCAATGTTCACATTTTCTGCTGTTCAAGAGATGGACTTATCGATGAGCACATTCGNNNCATTCGTTTTTGAACTGCAGATTGCAAACAGTGCAAACTGCAAATATCGCAAACTGCAAACGATGCGAAGTGCAAAATATTGCAAACTACAAATAGCGCAGACTGCAAACAGTCTACATTGCAAACTGTAAACACTGCAGATTGTAAACGATGCGGACTGCAAGTAATGGAAGCTGCAAACTGTCCGAACTGCAAATTGCAAACAATCTTCGCGAACTTTTCATGAATCCCTTCCATTTGATAGAAAATCTCCTCTCTAGGCGTCAAGAAGTAATAAACATAGCTAACCACCACATACGTATAATCACCATGCATGTTGCCGGGTATGGATGGTCTAGACTGGATATTTCGCCATATTGAACATATCAGATGAACAATGGTTGAATCGAGGAACAACAAGATATCTCTTTTGTGCAGAAGTGCCGAAGGAAGTGAAATATGGAGGGAGTAAAAAAGTTGCCACGATTCAGATCATTGAGCAGTAGCAATCGGCAAGCTTGCTCATAAAACCTCTGCAAAATTTCTTGCAAATGATTGCTTATGCCGAAGAATTTCAGTGGAGAAAGAAGTCTTGGAAATGTTATAGCACACCGTGATCGATACTTGAATGGGCGTAGGGTATCGTCTAGTCGTTTCCCCTGACCCGGATGTGAATAGAAAGCATTGAAATATCAACGCTTATTTCGATGCTTTCGGAAGCAGCTACATTACCTGCATACACTTATCATAGAAACCTACCTGCTCATATAGGTTTCTGAATTAATTCTTCATGAAGTGATGCCTATCGAAGAAAAGTGCACATATGATTATTAGGAATATTGTATTGTCTCACCGACTAGCTTTGCAACAATATTCTATTCAACTTTGGAATGGCTTCTTCCAGAGATTGGTTATCCATAAAGATATCGAAGACATACCCAGCAAGCTAAGATCTCTTATTTGATGATTAGGATAGGTGAAAGGTGGAAGGTGAAAGGTGGAAAGTGATGGACAAGAAATTTATTATTTGTGAGCGATTCATTATTCCATTTCACGAACGCCAATAAATCTTTGATCGAGACTGTGAACGTTCTGAAAGAGCGGTACAAATATACAAAGATACAAAGATACAAATGCAGCTATAGTTTCATCGATTTCCTTATCGATACAGCTGGCAATCATGCCCAAACATGGCCATTGTGATCGGATTTTTTGGTGCGCCTGGTAGTCCATCTTCCGATGATCCATTGAGAAATCAGCCGGAATTTTGAATCCTGTTCTCTTCGCCTTAGCAATAAGCTCTTCGAATCTCATTTCGGTACTATCGGAAAGGCATGATTTCCCACTTTGAATTTTCACAAAATTTTCAAAATTATTTACTTTTATATTGAATATTTATGATATTATTTGAAGGAATTTCGCACTATCACAACAACAGCATATTATCACAAGAAAATCAAACTGATATGCAAATTTCCTCGAATGAGGTGCCCCATATTTATTTGATGAAACAACTTCATAGCAAAATTATTTTCCGATCGGAAGAGCGTCAGGTTGTACGGATGGATGACTCTTCTTAAATGCATCCAATTCCATTAGCGTTTCATCGATTCGTTTAATTGTTGGATAATCGTCCATATTTACTCCATACCTAAAAACAACGCTCTTTTTCCTAATGAATAAACCAGTTGAGAATGCGGGAATTGGATCAGATATAGGCAACTTCCTCATCATCCCTTTCCCCCCCCCCCCTTCCTTGCTTCCCTCCAATCTCTGATTCTCGAAAAAACCTATAGGCCACTAAAAGTTCAACCCCCCCCCCCCAATTAATTGGAAATTTCTGATACGAACGTTTTCAACTGATGATTTTGCAATCGTTTTCAAGCAGATAAATAAAGCTAAATTAATTCATCGAATTCTCAATTCTCCACTGCTGTAAACGAGTATTTTCTTTTTTAGTTTTACATTAAGAATTACTTCCAAAGGTACATGATGTTCGAACAGGTAGGCAGATATACATCTATGTCAGCAGGTACGAATATGGTCGAGTGGATCACTAGAATATGGTCATTAAGTGGCAAATAATGGCCAACTAATGAAAACAGTACTGCTTAACTGATTACTTATAATTGCATATGTGTCCGAGTATTAGAAATATGCAAATATTCATCGTGCAGAATTCAGCACATAATCGAAACCACATAATCAACATGCCTTTAGGCCTTTTGATCATAGAACGCCTGAGGCTAAATCGAAATTTCGGTGATGGCGATACGCTCTAACAGCTTTTGTTATTCGGCTATTTATCCAACGATTTATACTGTTTGAGCATTAATGAGCAGTTGAAATGATTGAGTTCTTTGAACTCTGAGCGGAAACGCAAATTGTTCCACCCAATATCATTAAAGTGCGACGCCATTGCGATGGAATGCGCTCTATTGCGCATTCCGAATCTTGTATGATGGTGGAGGAGTGTTATAGGTTTGTAGTGAAGTGATGACAGATTGATGCTTAAAGGTGTTTATTTAATGCGAGTAGAAGTCGAAGAATTTACGGAAATGCTCCTAATTTCATCAGTGATTTCAAGATTATAAAATTGCCAACAATTTCAGCTAAAAAAAAAATTGCGTTCTACTAAAAGTAATTTGAAGTAAAGCCACTCATTGCGCTCTACTAAAATTACTTTTTGTCTTTCTTGTAAATGATTTCCTCTCTGAGAGATGCGAAATCATCTATTGAGTTCTAATTTATTCTTTATTTCCTCTTTCTTTATTTCCTCTTTACTTCCTCTTTATTACTGCTCTATCATCAACATCGTCAGGATTTCGTGAAGGAATTTTAGAGATTCAACGTACCGTTTAGCATTATAGACTTGTGGTGGTATGCAAAGATCAGCTAATGTGAGTGAATAGCCGAATGCGTATTTCTTCGCAGTCGTTTGTAGTTGTCGCTCTAATTTCTTGAAGCCATCTTCAATCATTAATTTTGCCCATTTAGTGGCCATTTTTTGCTCACCACCGATCTCTGACATTTGTTTCATGATACCCATATTTTGAAGTGGTTGAATACCGGCGATAATCTGAAATCCACTCTAACGAACATTACGAAGAGATCAACAAGTGAAAATTGATAATTCAGGTGAGCGGTATCTTTTTCGAGATCATGAAATTTTTAAAGGTTATCGTTATCTATATGGGAGCAGATGCTCCATAGGAGAATAATAAAAGCTTTGCATTCGAATCGCAAAGTAAAGCTTCGGAATGCGCGAATGGAGATCGAGATTTTTTCCGTGGGAATTCATTCGACGATCGAAGAAATAATGAGCCGAAACCATTACTATTAATTACTTTCATTAACATATTGAAATAGCAGTAATAATAATAATAATAATATACCTGCAGTGCAATAGCTCTCACTTTAGCCCGATCGATGATTTCTTTCGGAAGTAAAGGATT
Organism: Toxascaris leonina; assembly: GCA_022844705.1. Taxonomy (NCBI): domain Eukaryota; kingdom Metazoa; phylum Nematoda; class Chromadorea; order Rhabditida; family Ascarididae; genus Toxascaris; species Toxascaris leonina. Next base: position 14,204 of record JAARMF010001831.1, read on the forward strand.
CTTATTCGGGTATTTTTCCTCGAGATACTCCAAGATTGCAAGACTTTCAACAAGCGCCTCGCCATTGATAACGAGAGCTGGTACTCTACCCAACGGATTGATTTTGAGAAATTCTTCGCTCGTCTACAACAAAAACTGCATATAGACCATCAAAATTTCATAAGTAATTTGAATGGGTGTTTTTTTTTTGCTACCATTTGAAGGGTTTCACCCTAATGTTCTGCCGTTCAGAACAGTCAGTTACGCTGCAAATTCTCGAATGAAATGAGCAACAATGATTTAAGTAAACATTAATGCTCATAACTTATGCAATCATTTTGAGGCAATTGGATAGCAATCGTAGCAATTTAAAGGAACTATTTTCATATGTCATATTATCCCATTGAGGTTATTTTTGAGGAGGAGGAGGGGGGGAGGGGAGTTACTCTCAACTGCCGTAAATACTATGCAATATGCGTCTAGTGATCAACTAGTTAATCGATGGATTATGATATGAAAGCATAAAACAGGGGAGATTTTGATCACTTTGATACGCTTTGATGGGAAAGTTTTAATCAGTTGAAAGAAATTATTGCATTTAGCAAAAAGTTTTAATATTATTATAAAATATATTCGATATTCGAATATAACTAAATATATTAATTGCATTGATGATGGTATTGAATGCTACAACTGCGTTGAAAAGTGCAGTGAATTTCATTGAAGAATATAACTGTTATCAATACGATCAAATGTACGATGGCAAGACATCTTTTATAGACTGCGATGGTTGTTTCGATAATTGTTGAGTGCCAAAAGGATAAGTGTCCCATGTTTCGGTATAGATTGCTAACCTCATGGACGAGGCATAATGTCACACTGACGATTGAGAAGAGTGAAACAAATGTTCTCTAAAAAACTGTCGAAACAACCATCGAAATCTCTGCAGAAGCTTGCCATGGAACATCTGATTATATTGAGATGATATGAGGCTGCAAGAGTCGAAAATCGTCGAGAAGATCTGTGACAATTATTGAAAAACCTGCAAGCTCTATTTACAGCGAATGCTATGGCTGGCACGGGAAATGTCGATTACGACGGATTCGGCCAGTAGCAAAATGCGCCAAAACAATAAGGCACCATAACTCACCGGATGTGTTTCCAGTGATGCTATGTGCGATTCACGTCAGCTCAAGACTTAAGCTATGCAGCTGATGCCTAGCAGGCCGTGCATCATCTCAGCTACAAACTGTCCCAATTATCTGCACTGTTTGATCAAAAGCTTTATTTCTTGATAGCTTACATATGTTGTGTCGTATTTGCTTCATTGTTTACTCAAAACGTCGATTTTGGGTAATCCAACATTCGTTCAAACCGAGGGTGCCAATTTCCTCACTTGACCTCTGAGACTCACACGACAAAAAAAAACGAAAACTCTTTCCTCGTGTGACTGAACTACGGGAAGTCAGACTCCGACTGTCACGTTGCTCCCACGTGAGACGAACTTGTGTTGTCAAGAGGCTGTATATATATAGCTCATCGCTGTTTGTGCTTATCTTTATATAAGTATATACGCTACTATCGCATCCTTCGTCTATGCAGATCAAAACGGAAGAGGCAACTGAGTTGTTGCACAATAGATAGCGGCTGGCCATTTAATTAGCGAAAGAAGACGACAAAGAACGTTTCCAAAGGTATCAAGCAATAAAATCTCGAAAACAAACAACACAACCCAATCTCACAACAACAAACACACCAGATTTTTTTCTTTCATCACGTCCTCTTAAGAAGTGTAAAGCTTTTTCAGCTTTTCATATACCTATATCAATGTTTTATGCACCTGTAATAGCAAGCTGTAAAAGGAAAACACTCTTACATGTTCGCCTTTTAGTAGATCGATTGGCTTATAAATGTATTCGATTCCTTTTAATTCGAGAGCTATAATCAAATTAATTTCAGGAAATAAATTCTGATGGAACTCTAAAAGGTAATTTTGCAAAAAACAAAAAACGATTGAGATATTCCTCAAGAATATGGGATGAGGATTTATGATGACGCTGATAAAACTCGACTGAGAAAAAGACGATAAAATCAGGGATAAATATGCAAATGTTCGTTGAAAATTTAAATAGTAAAGCAAAATTAAATAACGGAAAATATGAGGGTGGGAAATGTTTTTTAAAGGGCTACACAATACGATATGCGTTATGAGTGATTTCGTCGTTTTCTTGGTTTCCTCAATACTCAAAGAAGTGACGAAGAAGGTAGTCAATAAGCTATGCAGAATAGCATTAAGCTTTTCCTGCCTCCTCCCTCATCCCCCGGTGCTTATTAGCAGATGCAGCAGTTTCGTTGAACGAATTATACAGCTCATTATTTAAAGGCGATTTTGAACAGCGTTAGTACTTCGAGTTGTTTTTTTACGACAATTCTCAGAGATTGAGGCAATCCCGATTTTTCAAAACGAATCGTGGGGCGTTTCAAAAAACGTGCTATGATGTGCCTTTTTGCACCCTTTTTTTCACCGGACCGACCGCTTCCACAAATTATCAATAAATGATAAATATGCTAACAAACGTTTTCATGTTGTCTATAATCTAAATATTCTCATAAATCTTCTACAAAAGACATTTCTTCAGGATCTGATCGATGTAAAATGCATGGAAATTTTTCCCAACACCGATCAGTTTAACAAATTATCAATAGATGATGAATATGTGGACATCTATAATATCTTTCAACATTGATCATTGAACCTAAATATATGGTATAGTTACTCAGCGAGGTATATTGTAACCATCAAATTTTTTAACTCTCTCTGAAGTTGAGCTACTTTCCGGAGTTAAGGAGTTGAGCATAACATGACCATGAAAAATGCTTTAAAAGTGCAAAAAAAAGGTAAATTGCCGAATGACTCGATTCCTCTTCATGAAAGTTGTTCAAAAAACATAAATGATTGAATTCGATCTTTACCCTCAATAATCGTAAATAATTAAGGCAATTTTAGTTTTTTTTATCATAATTTTTTATGGAAATCTCAATGATGTATTTATGCGATTTCTTATCGTTTCCTAAAAAACTAAGGTTTCAAGAAAAAAAAAAACTATGGCATCACTGTGCCATTCTTTTGCAATTTGATAGCAAAATGTATCCGAACATGACATAAAATTGTAAACGGTGGTCTTTCGGCTATAATAGATCATTGCATAGGTAGATATTCGTGATGATACAATGAAACATACCTGCACGAATACGCCATGAACATGAGCTACGCCAATATGAATATAATATCGGCTTATTGCTCATATTCCACCTGTTTAAATTAGTGATTATTGACTAGTAATCATATAAATATTTGATATGCTCAAAATATGCGACATCAACGCAAACACACGAATATGATGATAAGTAACCCATTATGCTATCATTGGGATTTATAAAGGAGTGTCATCACATCTGGTACTACAACCTAAAGACTATTTCTTTGAACCATTATTTCATTCTAAAACTCATTGAAATTTGAGGACCTCTGCATCTTTCCTGAAGCGCCTCTGCTTCATACAATACTCCGAAAGCATTATTTATTTCCAAATTGATTGAAATCAAGAGATATTAGGAAATATGCTAATAACCATTCACTACAGTCTTCAATTTATGCCAAATTTTCAGAGATCACATTTTTTATGCCGTATGCCGCCTCTTTCGAAACCACATCAAAGAATCTTATGTCAGCCAGGAGGAAACTTTTTTCAAATATTGGAACAAAGTTGACTCTCGTGTTATCTCGACTGTTGCTTACCTATATTCTCGAAACAAGCTAGTCTCTTCGGAAAACATATACCTTCACCACTTCTCATTGCATTGCAATCTACTAGACCAATCTTATACACACATATAAAAGAGTGGAGAAGTTTATTAGAGGCGTTAGCTTGATGTGTGATTCAGCATGCTGCTCAGCTCATTAAAAATCTCATCAAATTATAAGCAAAACTTAAATAATTAAAAGGTGGGGCATTTCTATTATATCTTTGGTTAGACCATTGTAAAATGATAATCCGATCCCTGATAGGAGCAGTGATAGTCCGATCTCTGACAGAAACTGCTAAATTTTTTGAACACCTTAAAACCTCTCCACCTTNAACTGATTTCTGATAGGGGCAGTGATAATCCAATCTCTGACAGAAACAGTTAAATTTTTTGAACACCTTAAAACCTCTCCACCTTCCCTCATCGCTGATGGATCACGATGAAAACTGGCCAATTACTTTGCTTGAAATAACGTCGAGTACTTTTGTTTCAGCAAAATTTCCCAAAAAAATTGGAAAATTTGTCAAATATTTTCCCATTTATTCGTGAAAGCTGCCAAACATTAAATACAGAAATACATCGATTCAATGTCACACTTGCGTTTCACAATGCAATGAAATCATTAGATCAAAGATCAAAGGTCAAAGGTTATCTACTCAGCCTCCGATCTAAATAATGTACTGACTCGGTGTGAATATTAGAGAGCCGAAATGCATTCAATATTATATGATTCAACATATGTTCAATGAGTGCTTCCTTTATCCAAAACAAATGAGCATAATAAAAAAAGAAATCCCGGAATTATAGAAGTACGACCATTGAAAGAGTTTTCAAGTGGAACAAATTGCGTACTTCCGTCTCTATAATTTTTCCTGCAAAATGAAGTACTACCCATAATAATAGTTCAAAATCAACGAAATAAATTATAATAATTATACAAACATCAATAATATCATAAATAATGGCGTACTAATGAACGACAAGTTAATAAGTGAAGACAAAATATTGTGAGTATGTTGATTGAACATGATCGTCTTATGCATTTACTAAATCATTGCGGAAATTGAACTTTGGTTTTTGGTGGTGAAGCGATGTGCCTGGACTATTCCGACCATAGACAGGATATTCGGGAACTAATATTTCAAATACGAAAGCAAATTCAGCATAAAACTAGAATGGCATCTGCAATCAGCGTACGTACACTACGAAGAAAGAAGACAACCTTAATACATCACTGCAATCGACGTAGTGTGTAGAGGTGTGTAGAACGAAAACATTGCTATTGCACACAATAAACACCTCATGACACGTTTGTTATTGCCATCTTCGAAACATCGATTCAATATCACATTGCCGCATCACATTGTAATGAAGCCATTAGATCAAAGGTCAAAGGTCATTTGCTCAGCGCCTCATCTAAATAGTCTACCGGCTTTGTGTTAATATTAGAGTGCCAAGATGCATAAGTTTTTTTTAAATATACGAAGACTATTGTCCGTGAAAAGTGATTTCAAAAGCGGAATAATTCAGAGAGTTCTTCAGCAATCGCATACGTTGCAAAATCTCTGTCACATGTCACAGTAGTGCCGGAATATATTCCT
>JAARMF010001832.1:8713-24165 GCA_022844705.1 Toxascaris leonina
GTTGGTTCATAGGCACGAAGTGCATCACACCATCCATCCTGTCAGCGCTGATAGATCTGGGTGAAGTTTAATGTGGAATAAATTCTGGAAAGTGGCAGCTTCTCCTGCATTTTTATTTCATCTCAAAAACCCTACTGTGTTTGCTAGGCCTCCTATGTAATCTGCCTATCAGAACATTGCGGTATCTGCTCACTCGCATTTCTGCATCGCAGACTAAATTGAAAGCTGTTAAAGGGGCTAAGTCCTTTTTGTATCGTTGACCTTGTGCATCTGACTGGCTGGCAGTGATGTTGTTGTACCAATAAGGAACACTTTTCGTTCTGTACTTGTACTCATACAAAGTATAGTACAATGTCGTAACAAATTTGAAATCACAAGTACAATATAAGTACAGTGGTCTGAATTCCCGGAAGGTGATATAAATACGGCGTCGTGCTGACTTTTTTTTGGAAAAAAGTACAAGTGCATCGTGCCATTTTCTGACTGCACTTATACTTAAAATATACTTAACTTGCGAGAGATTTGGAGCAGCGTTACTGCGCTCTCACTGTTTCGAATTTTAGCACTGGCCACGACGTGTCCGCGGCAGTGGAACGAGTGTTTTCGCAAACTGGGATCATTACGGGCGGCAGAAGACTACGAATGGAGCAGGTGGTTTTATATGAATCGTCTTTTGTGGTCTTCAATCGAGTATTAGGGACCAGTGTTAAGGATCCTTATCCTTATTCTTCTACGTTAAAAAGGGCAGACGAACCATAAATCGTCTCACAGCTTTGACGTGATCCATGCCAATTGATCAGTCGCTCTCTTGCATGTGCCAAACGCAAGTCCTATAGCGTATAGGCACAACGAAGTATTAGAAAACCTTTCGTTTTGCAGCAACAATTTCGTTTTGTCACGGCTGTTTACTCTGTTGCTCATAACTTCAATTGTTCACTTCCGGAGATGGCTTTATTGTTTCTAATTTATGTCACTGATGTCTCGCTTGGCCCTGAAATGATTTGTTGGGCCGTTCGCGCGAAAGCAGGTAATACCACTATTTTCAAGAGAAGCAGCACAAATAAAAGAAGCCGCAGAAACATTTGAAAAGTTGAAAACATTTGAAAATTGAAATAGACAAAGTAGCGGACGCTTGCTTATAGAGCATTTTGAAAGTTGGTCGGACGTGCGAATAGATTTACACAAAAAATAGGTGCTGAAAATGTAAGAAGGGATCCTCCCTTCTCCTCTCCTTTCAACGAAGAAATGTGACTGGTGTAAACATTTTCTTGGGCTTCCAACATATGTATGTGCTGTTGCAAAAAAAAGTGGGCAGTGTTCTTTCTGAGCCCTGTGCTTCAGTCTCGCCTTCTTGTTCTGTCGTTCATTCCCCCAGCTGTTGGGGTTCATGTGGGCACAATGTTCTGCAAGTGGGTGTCTTTTCGATCCTTGTGTTGCTAATCTCATCTTTTCGTTCATCACTTCGTTCCCTCAATGTTACGGTTCAGGCGAGTGCGATGTCTGCAAGTGTGCGTGCTGCTTCGACCGTTATTTGATTTATGCCTGTTCGGTAACTTGCTCAAGCGCTTTCCATTACAACTTGAAACAAACAGGTACCTCGAGTGCTTTTAACCTCGACTGTGAATGTTTTGTTACCTTTCTATGCTTACTTAGCGATTTTTTATCGTTCCAGCCAATGGTCGTATTCTTCTATCCGACGGCTCGCATAGCTTTGGCTTAATTTGCTTATCAGTAAAGTAGTCTGTGCTGTGCTGTTTTGTGCTGTTTTGTTTTACTGTGCTGTTTTATTCATGCACGTCAAGAAAAATGCCAGGTATAAAAAGTACAGTATAGGTATTCTACTTTTTAGGCCAAAACTCTTGCTACAGTATCACGTAAAAACCGGGCCGTGAAGTACAGCACATGTACAGTACGATCAATTTTTTCGGAGGAGGGGGGGGGGGTGGTCAAAGTACAGTGCAATGCTATTTTTGGAGGGTAAGTACAGCTGCAGTATTGAACCAAAAATTCTGATACGATGGCATCAGTGCTGATTGGCATGCTTAGAGGAAATTGTCAATTCGTCTGTGCTGCCGCATTATTTAGACGAGTACCATTGAAACAGGCTACTTATCACTACGGTCAGCTATCGATGTTGAGGTTTGAGAGCTGACTGTGTTTTAGGGGCAAGCGGAGAAATTTTCGATTCGCACTTTTCATGTTGTATTGTATAATGAGACATTCATTTCGTTGATTAGTATACGTATTACCAAATATGCCAAAATATATTTATCGAAATGTAACTAACTAACGTTTCAAATTAGAACATTTTGGTAGCATTTTGAAAAATTTTTTGATGAAAAATACTTCTGTAAAATAGAGTAATTTTTATCGAGTTTAGTACTGATCATTTCAAAGCTATGGGACGAAGCGAACGACTTATCAGATAGTGCATTTTCGCCAATTCCAGCTCATCTGAGAGATGAACGTTTTTGCAATAAATAGGGTTTGTTTTATCAAGTGCCGGAAATCATTTTTCTATTTGTACATGACTCATATCGTTGAGATCTTCGATGTTACGCCACAATCTTTCGCTGTTGCAATCTCGACTAGTTTCTGGGAAAGAGATCGGCTGCATTTGAAACGCAATGGAAACTGCTACTTTTTTTTGCAGAAAATCCGAAGTTCCAGGGATAAAAAGCCAGTTTTTCTGAACGAGTATTTCTTCGACTAAAACCAACTTAGCTTAACCGGTGAGACCAATGAGATCGTTACCGAGGAGACCACGTTTGAAGATTTTGTACGGAAATTTTCCAGCCGTTCTTTTTCTTAACAGTTTGAAATGTTTGAGCGATATCAATCAAAATTTACTGTATGTCAATCAAATTTTCGCAGATTTCGTGAGTAGTGGATTGAAGTTCACTTGGGCGGAATGCTTTGAAGATTTGACACTGATTATGATAGCCGCCGAAATAATTATTTGGCGTTATTTCGCCCCCAATCACACATGCAGTATATGAAAATTATGGGAAGCATTGTCATTCGACAATGAGAGGTCCCACCGAATAGCCTGACTTTGGGCTGTTTTATATCTTAATACTCAAAGGGATGGAGGAGTGGGAGGGTGTGCTGCAAGCAGAGAGTTCAGAGTGATTGCGAGTGATAGCCTGTAATACGTTGACATTTTAGACTGCATCTTTTACTTCCTTCATTCCTTCCTTCTATTTCCCTTACTTCCCACTATTTTCACACCATTTTCCGTCGTCTCTTTGCGAAATAAGCGAAAAACCGAGATGGAGGAGCAATGCTAAAATGAAATTCGTATGTGCCATGTATAGAGGATCTTAGTAGATGGCCGAACGGCATCATCGCCAAGCGAAGTACATCTGACGCTCGCAGGAATTGAGAGGTACTTGCAGTTTCATGCCGCGCTACTTATCATGAAGGCGGTGAGAACCCATTTTTGTATTTTGCAGAAGAGAACTCCAGTAAGCGAGGCCGGCACAGTGCCTTCTTCGCTGTTCTACTCAACGGGACCAACCGATTGCATGGTTATGCAAGAAGTGCAAATTTGAATCAAGTGTCGCATTAGTTTGCCATAAAATGATCTTGTTTTTTCGTTGACTGCTTGAAGGTGGACTCCTTGAAAACTCTTTCCCTCTTAACCTTCAAAGTGATCTATGAGGCCTAAGGAGTCCACTGTAGTGGAAATCAAAACTCATGACTTTAGAATTTGTTGGGTGAAAGGTGGACTGCCGGATTATGTCTTTGTGTCGCCCGCCCATCTGTGACTCATGCGGACCCCCTCTGCAATCCAGAAGACCACTCCTCTTCCTTCTTTCTGAACTATACGCTTTTTTAACTACTTCACTACTCGCCATCCGTATCCACTCTCCCCTCTAAAACGTTGCAACCTCACCGAACACCATCCTTTCCATGGAACCATCACACAGATTCGTCTGCATTTCTAGAACGGCAATAAAATGGATAAGGTATGAGATGATAGGCATATAGTACTCTGCCTCCTACTTCTTTGCAGTAGGATGACTGGAAGCAGGAGGCGTAATATTTTCGAAGTAGCACTTGACTAGAAAGAGTCCAATAAATCAAGCCGTACCAGCCGAATAGGAAACATTAACAAAAACTTCATTTCTGAGTTCCACACCTGAAAGCCTTCCTTATTATGAGGCATTGACGTCACTGGTTTAGAATTTGCCAATGGAGTCGAAATACAGGACCGAACAGAGCCACTGTACTGAAACGCTTGGAGATGTTTGAAAATCTCACGGGGCGTATACTTTCCTTGTACCTAAACCAAATCGCGAACAATATGAGTGGCACAGGCAGGTGCGAGCATTGCATATGAAATGTTCAGCCAATATCAACTACCGATCACAGAAATTGTTGACGAACGGATCGAAACGGAGTTATGAAGAATCACTTCTTGCAGGAGCCAAACACATACCGAAATGAGCATAATATGCCCGAGCAGCCGTAGCAACAAGCTTCAGTCATTTAACACTGCCGCTAATAATTCTTGTGCGAAAGCAGTTTGTCTACTTTGTTAACATAAAGTTCACCTCTTGTTTGCAATCTTGAAAAAGAAAATGCAAAATTCGGCCACAAGATGGAATCGGGACATAGTAATAGAATGGCATTAAGCATTGTGATTAATGAAATGTAAAAAGAAATCAATTGGTGTACCGAAGCATGTCAGAAAGGCTAGTACGAGATGTTTTTCTGCAATCAGGCAAGCCAGATTGATCCAAAGCTCTAACGCAAAAAATTAAGTGGTGCTTTGCATGCCTTTCATAAAAAGCTGCTGAGGAAAAAGGGAAAGCTTGTGATGTGACCACATTCGGCTGGATATGATTGTAAGATCTGTAGGGAGAGGGACTTCTGAAGTGAACGCGTGCAACGCAATGAACGACCGGCATTAATGCGATGTTTCCGGCACGCTTTAGATTGTGGGCTATATGAACGACACCCATGATCTATTATCCAGTGAGCAATTCCTGATAATGTAGGGATCTTTAGCTCACTTGTGGACGTGCGGCGTTGAACTTTATGGACTTATGAATTAACATACCACAGAGAGTCGTTGACTTATAGGTGTGGTATGATAAAGCTTTTCAGGGGGTGGTATGAGTACAGAATGACACCATTTTTTTGAGGGGAAGTACAAGTACAGTGTTGTAACAAAAGTTCTGGTACGATAGCATCACTGCGTGGAAGTTAATGATGCCCACCCCAGCATTATACAATGAAAAGATTTCGACATACTGTGACGACTAGTCACTCTTTTTCCCATCAGGCTGAGCGAACGTGACAGTGACATTTGTTCGCTGATCTATGGCTACAAGCAGTCAATTATGTTAGGCTGCTGTCTTCTGATGCCCAAGTTGTTATTCGTTCGTAAGAAGAAACGACACAAAGAAAAGTCGTCTATACGAGAGGAAGGCAGCGGGCAGGTGGCTGTTTGTCGAGGCCGTCGTTAATGCAAGTTCGCACTGTCTCAGGAGGACTGGATGTAGCGTAAACTTTATTGATGAGAAATGAACAATAACAAACTACTTGGTCACGTCATAACTTATCTGGAAGCAGCCTTCTGCATATGCTGTCACAGAAGAGCCGAGAACGAAACCGAGGTTAACTGCGCTATAAGCCAGTAATCTTCAAAAATGTGAATAACTGTTCATTCCTGGAAGCTAGGAAGGGCATACAGTGCACATATATCACTTTCCCATACCATAAGTGGACTTCACTACCAGTAAAAGACGTCACTGCCCCGATCCATTTGCGTCAATAAGCACAACTAGTGATCACTCCTACTCGTTATATATATATATATATATATATATATATATANGACAGCCTCTCATGTTCCATTAATAAGCCAACATATGAAAACATCGTTCCGGACATATCGCTAAGCAGTGATACGCAATAGTGATGTCGTTGTACCAAGAGATATTGTAATTTTTGTACTGTACTTGCACTGATATCAGATATAGCACAGTACTCCATGAAAGTAATATTTGCGAAAAGTGTGAACTTGATATTTATTGTACGTATGGGTTCGTAGTTATGTGGGTGTCATACTGATATATTATGACCATGCTGCGGGTGTCATGCTGATATAATTCAATATTTGAGCTATACCGCCAGGTTGCAATGCGTGTGTAGCCGACCACCATCATCCTGATGAATGGGTGAGTAACGTAAAGGCAGTTACTGTTGTTGCTAACTATTTCATGTATGCGACTGTCTGGAGAGCGGTCATTAAATTCACTAAGAATTGCACATTCTCTCGGTGCTCATTTCTATAAAGCAGTTCGTACCTACTACACTTTGTTTTATACGGTGGGGTTTGTCGAAATAACTGACTACCATAGTGTCATACATTGCAGCACTACATCGTCAGTGTACTGGAATAGTCTTCGCAGCTAACTTTTACCTTTCAGAACTCCATCCATTGGTTTTGAAGGTACGCCCAACCAACCCGACGTTGCATAGGATCATGCGTGGGTGGTTTGTACGACTTCACTGAATATGAGGTCAACTACCGTATTGCTCCAGAAGAAGATATGATTGCTGTTGGCTTTCTGTTAAGAGCGATCTTCTATTCCAGCAAAAGAGGAGGGGATAAGATAAAGAAAGAAAACAAAAAAACAGTGCAGAAAGTAACAAGCACTGGAGTATTTCATAGGTTGTTGATTTTGCTTGAGCAGCAATATGTGAAGCTTGCTATCGTCTTATTTGTCTGAAGAATATAGCCGGTGTGTGCACTGATAAATTTCAGCCGGGCCATTGGCACGTCCTAAACAGCGCGTCATCTGTAAGTCATCGCTAATATTATCATATCATCGCCCGTTGAGCGCACTGAAAGGCAATGCATAAGACCTAGTTGATGTGGTCGCTTCGATCGTATCCATTTTTCGCCGCCAACCACCCATTGGCGAAATCATCGACCGCGGAATTCCTCGCCGTAGATCACGTTCAACCAATTGGATGAATTAGCTGGTAAATGTGGGGTAAGATGAACGCGGCCAAACGGCCAATGTTTAAAAGGGCTCAACATCGTGACAAACGGTATGCCACATAATCTTGAGAGTGTGGTAGTGAAGAGTCATTTTCGTTGAAGGAAAGACGAGCAAAACGCAAGGACCACATAGTATAGGAGCACATTCGGTCGCACACTTATCGCTGAGATATTCTTGCACGTCCTGAAATGTGACGTATCACAAACCTCACCATTGAAATGTTTATTTACCCCACGAAATGTAGTCGATCACAACTTGCCAATGTTTAAATCGTCTATGGAATACAATACACTATAATCCGCCGCTATATACAAATTTCTGTGATGATGAAACATATATTCAATTCTACGACATCCATTATTCAATGACTTTTTTCAAACTCGACAAATATCAATTGCTAGGCGAGATATATAGTTGCAATTGGTTCTTGTAATGCTATGGCGAAGCGATCGTTCCGCACATCCGTTTTTTGTGTTTTATGCTTCTGTGGACAGTCCAACAACGTTCTTTCTGAGATAGCAGACTGAATGCTATCAAGCAATCTGCCCCAACAGGAACTACATTTGAGCTTCCATTTTCGTTTGAATTCATGTCCTGAGTGCATTAAATCCCACATCTTTACGATTCTCTACATGAAAGAAAAATCGCGGGAAGAAGTAAGAAAAGTACACATGGAATTACCTATTATTCGGTGGTATTACACGAAAAAGACGCAAAAAAAAAGAAATGGATGCCTCATGTAGGGAGATAATGCAGAAACAGAAATATGGCTTTTGATGAAATTATGAATGTTTGTTTGCATTTGTTGTTTAAAGAAAAATATGTTTTCGAAGAGTCATATCGGGATCAGCTGAATATAGTGATATAGACGCAGCTTAATCTTCAGAATACGCCTCGAAAGATGCGTGCGAAATATGACGGGCGATTATCCCTATCATCTTCATTCAGGTCTCGGTTGTCTTGTTCCGCCCGCACGATCCTTTCATGTCCATTCTGACGATCGGAAAGCATCCTTTCGGGATTCGGCCATGCTCGCAACACTACAGCCTTCAAGAAAATATCACCTCAGAAATGATAGAGTGGAAATAGAATCGCCAAGTCAATAGAAATATGCCTCACTAATAATGCATATGTTACGAGCTACTGAGAAGATACAATGAGAAGAACGAAAGTTGAGTCGCATGGAACGGTGAGAACAAATGGGCTATTAAAAACATAATTCGGAAGCAATGCTGAATGGGCTTTGTAATGTGGTGTGAGTCGCTCCCAACTCAGCACTCAGCTACCCGAGGACGCTCATAATGAGTCAGGCTTGCTGCATCTAATGAGAGAATTACTGCTGAAAATTACACGTCTGCAGGCACCGGACTTGGATAACATTGCACTATAAGTTCGAGGCTTGAAGATCTGCACTGTTGCTGGTGCTTTGAGTAGTTAAGAGGGAGAAAGGAAAATCTCAGAGGCCTAGAATAGCACATGATGCTACACGTAAATTTTGCAGGCTCGGAACTCCCCCTCCTCCTTCCTTCCTCTCTCTTCAAATGATGAAATCTCTTCCTCGCCAACCTTGCGGCCAGACACACAGAAAGTCGGAGAATACCCTGCTGCCTCGGGATCTCGAAACCTGCTCAGATTTACATTATTTTTCCGTAGTTCCGCCCAATCTGCCTTCGCGAAGGCTCCGAGGGGGGAGGCAGAAGGGGGGTGGGAGCGGTGAAAAATGTCTCATAAAGTTCGGGCCTCGGGACACCCTGCTGGGCTCTCCACATCTTAAAAATCATTTAATTAGCTTACGGGGGTTGCAGGGAGTCCATAGATTCCCCTATTTCTGTAAAAAGTGTTCGGAAAGTGAGCCCTGCCATCGTCAACCGACGAAAATTCCCCGCAGCGTCGCAGAAGCATAAGAAAACTGCGTAAGGCAGTGTACTGGAATTGGCCTGAGTGAAGGAAAACGTTTTATCAAGGAAACAGCAGTTTGCTGCAAAAGAATATGATGCTTCTAATCAGAAATAACAAGAGAGAAAAATATGGTTCAGCATTGCATGTGCTCAATAATGATACGCTATAAAGATTTTATGGAACTACAAAAATATGCTCTCTGCCGAAATTGAGGATAAAAAACATACTTTCTTTTTAACTGCATCGTTCGACGTGGAAAACCCTTGATTAGTGGAAACTTGAAAATATTGCCGTCATAAACAAAGGCGAAAGTGATGCAAAAGAGCCGAATTACAAGCCTATTCGCCGATTGTCCAGCTTATCAAAATTTTACGAACTCGGTGTGTTCGCTTTATACTACAAGTAAGCAGAGAATTTCACACTTCCGGCATGCTTTTCGTAAAGTGCCTTTTGACATGCACCTACTCGATCAAAAATCTATTCTTTTGTGCGTTTTGAATGCTCTTTATCTCGCATGCGATATAAAGATTCCAGAACAACAAACGTTCTTGCACTCCTACATCCTCTCTCCCAGTGTAATACGGAGAAGGTAGCGAAGCAGTTTTGAAAAGCACTGACCGCACACCTTTTTCGGATGAAACGTAAATTCGTCCTCATAGATGCGTTGCCTAGCAATCTCATATAACTATGCACATATGCTAACAGTCTTGATTTCGAGCATCCATTTCTACACAGATATAGACGCCTTGAGACATAGATATTCTATTTCAGAATTAAACATGACGATAGAGCACCACTTCAGTATTAAAGTAAATCCACAAACATGAAAGTGCAGCAAATATTTTCCTCGAAAAGTACATATAAGCGCTCAGATTATCACAACGTATACTTGAAATATACTGTAAATAAACTCTTTCGAAGAAGAAGAATATTTCTTCACTTATGGAGTCGACAGAATTGCGGTCTTTCTGGCCTTAAAAAATCATCATACGTCTCTGGTAGATGGCCTAAGTTGCTACGTCCCTTCTGGCGCATTTGTTGTCAACTTGTGAACATAAACTTTCATTGAACGAACGACTGCCGTTCTCTTTTTATTTGAATTGAAGTTTTCTTGTTTTCATATGTGGCTCCATTACTAGTTACTTCTAAGATCTGACGGCACTGCATTTCGAATTCTCATAGAACAAACGTGATACAGTGTTTCCCACCATGTTAGAAGGATTCATAAATTCACAACTATAGAGGAGTACACAGCAAGAGCGCTATTCGTATTCGTTCTACCTTATCAAGACTTGTATTCACCACACCCGCATATCAAGCCGAGCTCCTTACCACAGCTTTAAGCTTTCACGTAGTTTCTTCGTTCATAATTCCTCATCTTCCCCGTTCAATGGCTGTAATTTTTTCCAGCTAGAAGGAAGTGGAATGCTTAGGCTGTTCTAGGAATACAAGAAAGAAAAAGAAAAGAATTACATTGCTTATTCAAGAAAGCTGTAATTTTGAAGCATCATTCTTGCTGCTGCTAAAATTGAGTTTCTCTTGTGGCGTTAAGACTTCATCTAGTGGGTTAAAAACGGCAATATGTTGCAGCTGTACAAGTTTTATACTGCAGACCTAGATGAGCATAATACTGAAGTACATTGATACAAGCAGTGTTACTTATCTGAGACCATTCTTCCGCTATGATTTTGCAACCTTTGCATGCCAATAACTCGTTGGAAGTAACTTTTCTTTCAGATTCATATACGACTTTCCAAACTAATATCATGATGGTGCACTTCAAAAGTTTTCTGAACATTGAGTTTTCTTTGAAATTATTTCGGTTCGTTAAACAAGCGATGATATTCGGTGGGGGAGTTGACATGATATGCAGTTTTGCATTCATCTCTCTCACTCCATAATCAGAGTTCAAAGGTAACAGCTAAAAATGAAACACGTAAGGCAATGAATGCCTTCATACTTAACTGATCAGTCATCTGCGAGAATTAACTAGCAAACTAATTCGGTCACTCATGCAAATCAATTCGTTTTTTTTTCAACCCCGAACAACGTTTGGTTGTTTTCTTATGAATTCCGATCTTCTGAATCTAATCTCTGACCCTACCCATGGTATGTACACGCTGGATCTTCTTTTATGCAACGACCGCACATTGATTTCGGAATGGGAAGTCCTTCCAAACTTTTCCACTAGCGATCATTGTAACATCTATTTCGAAGTTATCTGCGAAAGCAGCATTCCTCCGACCTATCCTCCTTTTGACTTTCGTAAAGCAGACTGGGAGAAGGTCAATTCAATGCTTTTAAATTTTGATTGGTTCATTTTCATCGGATATGGAATTGTCTATCGGCTGATATTGTGGAAGCTAGTAATCTCACTGCCTTCAAAGTGAAATTAGCCCAGCTTGACTCATCATCCTTGAGAGGAGTAGAGGGCCAACCAATTTACTGTTAATATGTGTTAATATGTGTGTCATTTCGATTCAGCTTTTGTCAACACTATTACATTCGTGTTACCTTAATGTTTTCGTTTTTGAAAATCGCCAATCTCTCTACATACCATTGTTTGTTTCTTTATGGTTAAATAAAGCAATTTGAACGAATGAATGAAAAACAAATTCAAACAATGTAAGATGCAAGCATATTTTCTAGTATCTTTCTATGTCCATAAATAACGTCATGCAGCTGGTGGATTGAAATGAGATATGGCATAGAAAACAGTTGGCAATATAATGTAAAATGTTTAAATATTCATGCAATATTATTAAATCAGTCTGCAATTTGTGTCTTGGATAGAAAATCTCGTAATCCCCCGAGTAAGCAGAGACAAAAGTAAATACGGACACATACAGACACAATACTGCTGCGATGGGCTCTTGTGAATTAACTTTGCAAGAAGGGAAGAAACAAGTCAATTTATGGAATGTTTGAACGAGCGGATATTTATATAAAATTTGAACAAACCGTTCGTTGAGTTTCGTTATTTATTAAGTGATAGAGTGAATCAAATGATCTGATAGGCATAACCCAAACGCACATCTTTGTATCGCGTACCCACATTTGCTGATGCCAAGTGATTGGCAAAAGCCGCGGTCTTTGAAGTTTCTGTCCAATACAATTCGCTAAAGCCCTCTCCTGTATTGATGAACTGACAGTCACCCATCTCAGATGGAAACTGATACTAAAATGTGCTGAAGCGCTGCGAATCAATTTGTTGTTTCGCAGGTCGCATTGTGTTGCCATTGAAATCTGTGTACCTCGCAAATTGTTTTCTCAGTATTGCAACTGCTTGCCTTATTCTGCTGCTAACCTCAGAAGTGCTCGCGCAGGATAAATAGAACTTGTAAAAAGAAAGAGAAGTAAGTTTCCCACTGTCTCGGCCATCAATTCTTGGGATATGCTTACCGAATCACCGACGTTGAAGACAAAAACAGACAGATTAGCGAATGTGCTGATGAAGAGGAATATAAGGAAGGCGCAATATATGTGAATAAGAATGAACCTTCGTGGCGCTGCGTGCAATGTTCAGTGCTGAGACTTCGCTCCAGTTGTGACCATCGAATTGGAGAACACTGCTGGTAACGCCTTTAGCGTATCCACCGATCACGTAAATAATACCACCATATTTACACATCCCGAAATTTGACCTATAACTAGCAGTGAAGAAATGCCTCAGGTAATCTAAAAATACTCACCGCTGCAACAAGAAGTTAGACTACACTAAAAAGTAAGATTGCTTCAGTTTTTTACTACCGTAGGTAAATCCTATAGGTAGCTACTTTAAGTTTTACAACATACTGCAAGAATTTGATGGAAGCTTTTATAGCGCATTTGTAAAAGTTGCTTATAAGCCCCCAATACGATAACATCCCCTGTGAGCATTCGATGAATGCAGCTTCTCCCCGCATATTCGACAGGTGTGATACAAGTTGCTGCGGATATCTGAGCAAGCACTTATCGCTCACCAAACCGGAACAGAATACCTAACGGTGGCAACTTCTGCAGATTATAGGTCCTCATCTGTCAGTTACCACGTGTGAGATACACTCGTTTCCTTGAAAAGCACTGCTTTTTACAATGCTACATTTCAAAAACCCCATCATCGCCCCAATATGGAAAGCAAGAATCGCCAACAAGATGGGAAGTTCCACTGCGACCTCTATATGGCGTCGCTTCGATGCAATAAGCTCAGGATCGCGAAAAAGGGAAAAATTGCCAACGCCATCGATGGAAAGAACAACGAAATCGACGAAATGAAAACATCGCTGTTCAGGCTATTCAACGTGTTCATCGTCGCCAGTACATCCTATCCTGTTACAGCTTTGGCAAAAATTACGAAAAAAGAAACTTGCGATTATGAATTACAAATAAGTCGTCTTCCACCAAAGAAACTTTTTTTTTGGTAACTTGACAACCTATGCATTCCGGAACTCACAGCAGCCTTTCATTGAACTTCGGAAAGAACGATGTTTTTCAATATTTTAAATCCCAAACAAATTTTGATGAAAATCTATTGGATAAATTCAGCTGACCCCATTCAATGCAAGCTTCTCATCCGTAAAATCGGTCAGGCTTTTTTCTTCTTCGAGTGGAATCAGTAAACGTCTGTCATGATGAAAAAATGAATATTTTCCTTGCATGTTTAAGTCATTTATAAATACGCATTCTTTGTTGCGATGTAACAATTGCGCATTCGGCATGCCGAACAATTATTACAGCTGCCAAAATTACAGCTGATGGTATTTTTCAAGTTTTAATTAGAAATTAGATCCCGCGATCTTCACGAAGGATGAGCTGGGAACAGAAACTGTTTCTAAAGGCCAAATACAAATTTTGATAGTTTTTACTGAGGAACGGATTCAGCTATTGAAGAATAGATTCGGTTAGGTTAAGGAATGCGGCAGCAATAATCATTGGGAACTCGGTATGCGTTCCACTTCCAAGCGGTGCAGAATGGCGGCTAGTTTTTGCAGCTGTGCTAAAGTTGCGCCTTTGAACGGCCATGCTCTATTAGCTCCATGTAGAGGAGGCATGGGGTTCTCATATACCTCAACCACGGTATTGTGAAAAAAAAAACGGACGCAGATCTTTGTGAAACTACAAGTTATTTGTGCACAGTGCAGCTATAAAATGGAGACAGGTCGCGACCGTCTCATAATGTGTTCATGAACTCAAAACTTCAAAATAAACAGGATATAACCAAACTGCCTACAAAATATGAACCCCAGCAAAGCAGATAGTCAGTACAGAGAGTGTCATACGTGTGTGCGTTGTAAAGGTGTTCCAGACGCAACATCAAACAGCAACCGGAGATAGCAGGTAAGAAACGTTTGAAAAATGCCCAAAGAACAAGAAATGATGTTGAAGAAACATCCATGAAAGAAGGTGCGAAAAGTTCGTCATTGCCTGCTGGATGGAGAATGTCGAAGTATGCTGGATGGAGAATGTCGCAGAAGAGGGAGAATGTCGAAGTATGTGAGTACCCCATGCCTCCTCTATGTGGAACTGAGAGAGAATGGCCGTTCGAAGGCGCAATTTTAGCATAGCCGCAGAAGAGACGGAGGTAGTGCGCGTGTTCATCGAACTGTACTCCGCTGCATTAGTCGCATAATAGTAGAAAGAACTGGAATATATAAATCTCATAATTGTGAGGGAACATCTAAGAAAACGAGGCTAGGTACATTTTAAACAGCAATAAAGGCTCTATCAGAAATTGTGATAAGCTGGGCTGGAAATGGGAACTTTTTGATAGCATCAGCTTCTCATAGTGCATACTAGCATATATCATATATAGCATTCTATAACATCAGATTCACATATTACCATACAACGTCAAATTATTTGCACTACACCACTGCAGCATTTCGACGTTAATCTAGTGCGCCTTCTTGGATCTCAAAGAGCATTGCCGAATCTCGTTTCTGTCATTTTAGTCTTCCTTAATCTTTTTTAAGAAGCGATCAGTTAATTGTGTCTATGATTATACCCGTTGAACCTATGAAACTTCGAATAATGCTTAATATCAATGCCGAAATTTCGACATGATTTGTAGTAACTAAGCGAACAGAGAGAGAGAGAGAGAGATTTCCCTTTCTTGGAATAACCTGCAGTATCTCCTAAGTAGCTACTGATTAATGTGACTCTAAAAAGCAAGTGGACGGCGAGATGTTAAGATTCATGCAAACTTTTGCAAAGCCTATTTTCGTCTAACAGATAGAGATGACGTTCAATTACAGAGACAGCTGTCAATTAGGGAAGCAAATTGCCTCCCCCCCCCCCCCTGAAGCGACTGAAATTTTCAAAAGAAAACCTTGCATTTAACGACGACGGATGTGTGGATATTATTTCAGTGCTTTGTTTATTGAACGTAGCAAATTGGTAGGACAATGGCCATCTCAAATGCGTCATTAAAAAAATGCTCGAGAATGAAATGAGCGGTGATGCGCTAAGTCGAAGGTATTTCATTAAATTTGCTATATTTCGCTTTATCATTCAAGCATCTTCCTTATTAAATGATAAAGAGTAAATAAATTT
>JAARMF010001833.1:16514-28963 GCA_022844705.1 Toxascaris leonina
ACCTGCAAAAACGCATCCACACAGCTGTCATCAAGCTTCACCTCAGAAGTTATTAACAAGATGATCGGGAATTAACGTGAACACCAACAAACACAAACATGTCGCTGTGCATTGGCGACCTGTCACTCACTTGGACGCCAAACGTCGGCAAACTTTAACTGTTGTCGCCGTGTCGGCGAACGCAAGGCGCCTTTTGAACATCCGGTGATCGATGAGCGCTGTTCTGCTTGTGCGAGTTTTCCCACTTGCTTGCTTGCCCCAAAGCGATCTTCGCATCGTTCACTTTTCCGACCTAAGGTCAGCCAGGCGTTTGCAAGATTCCGTGGAATCCTCCAAACTTATTTCCAGCCTCAGGTCAGTTATATTTTTGAGTACTCGATCAGATCTCTATTACACTATTAAAGCAAAATACAGGAAACTGAGAATGGTAAAATATCCAAGACAAGAGAAGGATCAAATGAGAGAAAGTTGAGCAGGAAGAAAAGAAAGGAGAAGAATGGAGAAATAAGTCTCTTATGTTTTTGATGACTTCGAAGTCGTCAAAAAATGTCTTCTAAATTGCAGTAATAAAACAATAAAAGATCGAAAGCAAATGTACAAAAATGGATCACTTATTTGTTAGGATCGATGAAGTCAATCGGCCTATTTGGTCAACGATTGAGTTGCCTCATCAATTAAACGTTAACTTTGTGGAATCTGATCGTGGAATTGCCGATAACGCAAAAAAAGTTTCAAAAAAAAAACCCGTCGGGAAATTTATAGCTGATGAGTCATCACGAAGCCTAGACGCCATGACTACGAAGTAGGAATCTTCGTAACATTAGTGCTGCATGCAAATTTCTTATTCATCGCTGATTAATATTAAAAGATACCCTACAAAACTTAATATCCCAAAGTGTGCGATGCTCGAGTTCAGTTTTGTTGAATGTGTAGTCTAGGTGACAGATCACCAATCATCCGAAACATTTCGAAAGCATGTTGAATTTAAAGGGGTGGAGGAGGAGGGGGGATGACATGGATGATGGGAAGGGGAGGGGGGGGGGGGGGGGGGANGGAAGGGGAGGGGGGGGGGTGACAGAGAAAGGAAATGGACGGAAGTGAGGATGAGGAGAACATAAGCCTTCGAGAGCGAATAAAGTATGTCCAACACCAAATATGTATATCACAGCAACATCATCACTTGCATAGTTATATAAATTAAATGCGCATTAGGTGAGTCAACAATGTTGATGCCGATGAATTTTTCACTTCTTTTATATCGCCAGAAAAGTGTTCGCATTCACACGGTGAGTCATATTTTACATTCCAAGCTCGATTAAATGAATAAAATAAGATACGTCTATCGAATTTCCTATAACCTCTGAGAATTAAATTCGAATTGAAATTAATCATTAAATTAGAACTTGAATTAAAAGAGATTTAAAATGTGCAGAAAAAAACCCTCTCGGAAGCAGTTTTCGAAACGATTCACCCTCTTGGATCGCATTTCACATTTATCAGTTTTTCTACGTTACGTTGCGGTCTGTTCAAAAGGCCATTAAAAAATTTCGCGATTTTTCTTACTTAATGTGAATTTTTTATTTCAATTACTTTTGGCGGTTTCTTTCGAGTACCGCCATACGAAACAATTAATGTGAATTGTCGTATTTGAGAATACGATGTGAAATCTTTTTTTCCGCTACAAAAAACTCGCACTCATTGCCCATATTGCTTCGTTATGAACTTGAATCGCATCACATATATAGGGGGGACTTCTCATTATTAGCAATAATTTGACTGCAAATAGCAATGGATCGCTCTTTTTCGAATTGCTTTCTCGAAAATGAAATCAGCCATATTTAACTTCGGTATCGATTTTAATCATTGTTTTAACAAAAAAAAAACTCTTATATTTCACATAATAAAGATATTCTATAGTGATGGTTGATGGTATTCAAACCGTTAAACCTTCAATGATAAACTTTATTCCCTTTAATAGGTAAATATAGATCGGGCAACTTTTAGAGGTATTATAGCAATTTATAAGGTTTTATACCGGATACGCTACTATGCTCATTATCATTTTCATAAACAGCTGTAAATTAGATAGGATGATAGAGCTTATCACATAGAGGCGTGAATAGCACATGACGCATAACAATGTTTTCATATGCTTCCATTCAACTTTCCTATTTCTTTATGAGATTATACATATTTCTTTCAGCGTTTACAATCAACAAGCGGATAAGACAAATACAAAATTCGCTTCGAATATCCCTCCCACCTCACTACTCTTCCTCACGATCCCTTTTCCGCTCCAGTTAATGCTAAACACCTAAAATCACTTAAAATCCAGCTAAAATCAACAGTGAAGGAAGACTGTTGTAGATATAAGTCGATGAAGCCAAAATGTACTGCGTTGTGATGGGCCTATTCCCCCCCCCCNTGTAGATATAAGTCGATGAAGCTAAAATGTACTGCGTTGTGATAGGCCTATCCCTTCCCCCACCCACCACTTTTTTTTGCTCTTTATCCGATGATAGCAAAACAATTAATATATCTGCTGTTTACTAAAATCCTATGTATTTAAAAAAATGAATATCGAATGTTATCCCAATCGAGGGAATGACGTCATAAAAGAAAAACACATCGATATAGCGTCAATGTGAAATGAATTTATGGGCAGATGATGCATCGCAAAAAACACTCGAAAGGATACCGCATTTGCCGCATTCCACAACATTGGAACGCATGCCACATCACACGCTTTTGATTATTGCCGAACCAGATGCACACATTATGATTTTTGTGAAATACTGCAGCTGTTGAAGGGTGGATTAGCTGGAGGGAGGGAAGAAGTGGCGCTTATGTCAGTAGTGATTAGTGTTTAGCCTTAACTGCAGCACAAAACGAGTCGTGAGGAAGGAGAAGGAGAAAGGAGCGATACTAATGTCCATAGGCCTTGATGACTCGCCTTATTTTTCTTTTCACTCCTCAAATATCACCGATAGCACGATAAAGCAAATGTCGTCCATCGGAACTGAAATGAAGAGGAATGCAGGCCTATCATAAAGCTCGATGGCGCATAGCTGATGCAAGCGAACAGACAGACTGTACTCATTCGTCTGCACAGAGTAAAGTCGCAAGGAAATTTCGTAATACTTCTGACGTATTTGTTTATACCGTTTGCACTGAAATACATTTTTTTTTTGAAATAAGTGAACAGATGTATTATTTATTCACTTATTTATTTATTTATTTGCTTATTCATTTATTCATTTATAATACATCTGTTTACTCATTTATTTTTACGTGTTTCAATTCAGAGCCAAAAAATTGCATAAAAACATTTGACGAGTAGGAACAACGACAAGGTGGTCCAAAGAACCAAATCCGATGCCACTTGTTCAGCTCCTGGATGAGCCTTCAGCAATCCCGGTATTTAATCTATACTTTATTTATTGAGCATTTTTATTTAATAATGGAAAAACTTGCGCGTTTTTTTCAGCATTTGACGGATCAAAAAAAAAAATCTTTTAGCAAAAGATTGATGCAAACGGTCGGATTAACAAGTATATGAAGATATTAATTGGCATATTTACTACATTTTAATGACTTATGAGAACGTTAAGCAGCTGATTGAAATACGAGAGCGCATATCGAGACAGCTTCTCTGGCACACATCTCCGCTTGCGTCCTCTATCATTGGATGGCAGAAATAAATACGATTATATAAAACCTTACATGCAATGTATTCTCTATATCTCAATGCAAGATGGACACTAGTTCCCTTCCTCTTCCCATAGTTTCATATGTTTACTCAATTGCGTATTCACATGCGATTGAATAATGTGCTGAAAATGGCCAACTGGTCAAGTGGTCAAAATGGTCATTTAAGACTTTAACATCCCTTGATTTGTGCAATATGTTGGCCAACAGCGTTTTCTTCTCTCTACGAATGAAATGATGCAGAAAAAGTACCACATTAATGCTATGGACTAGCGTCAACAAAAATTGATGTAGTCCGTGCAAAATGACGTCATCATTTAACTCATTAATAGTTGTTCGTAGCTTGTGATGAATTTCAATTAGTTGCTGATACTCCAACAGCAAAGAAGAGCAGATTCGCCTATCACAACACGGCACTGCCTGGACAAGGCTCACAAATGTATTTAAAAAAAAAAAAACGAATAACCCCTCTCCTATGCCACCCTTCCCTCCCAGCTTACTCTTCCTGCCACCACCTCAGTAGGTCATAGAAATATTCAAACGCGTATCTATGCTAGTTGATGCGCAATTTTTCCATCACTAATCATCCAATCACACATATTATTTCCGCAAGAATATTTCCATAAAAGAATGTTAAACAAGCGTAATTAAAATAAATAACAAACATAACTGCTAATGCAAAAAGCGATTGTTGAAAGTAGTGTTGATACAACGGGTGAATTCACTTCAAAACTCGCACATTGAGAAAGTGAGCGCATGAGAATTGAAAACTCATGCGATCGGAACTGGAATATGCAAATGAGGGAGTAAGCTTTGAAGGGGCGGCATGCCGATGAAAAGCGAACGACGCGCCAGGCGCCGAAGCGAGATGCTTTACGCAAAACCATTGTCAAATGCGATCAATTCCCTTTTGACGGACATTGCATGAAAAATGACCCCAAAATGCACACCATATGATCGAGCAATACTTGCCTGATGACAATCCAAAACATTTCATTTCGATTTCTTTTCTCAATTATTTACCTCTTCCTTCGATCATTCAGCCTTCACCTCGCCTATCCTTTAGATTTTCCTCCTCCTCTCCTCTACGCTATAATGAATCGAGAACGATTCTGCTTATTTCTCCAGAAAAAAGCGGACGAACTATCACAAAACTTTAAAGGGTCATTAAATAGTGTTTGATTGTCATGTCACCTCTTTGCTAATATTTGCAAAGTTCTCTCGGGCAATGCTCATTGCACTTTTGCATTATCATTTGTGCAGTTTTCATTTTGCAAATTTGCAATTGCAATGCTTCAAAAGATTGCAATGCGTTGAGATGACACTCGATGAGCGGAAACAACCCGATTGAGACAATGACACTAACTTCTTACCGTTTCCCTTAAGATTTAGCTAAATCACAACTGTACAAAGCACTACATGCAAATATAAGTTTCTATTCATAAGATCATAATATTAATGCTAGATCGAATATGAGAAAAATTCAACGCTTCTTTTGCTTTAAAACTTAAGAAAAGGAATACTTCCTGTGAAATTCATTTTCTTCCCTAACAATAAAATAATCTTTGAGAATATAGAGTGAGATAAGTAAGAAAAAAAAAACTGTCCAATAGCTGGAATCTAATTCATGCGTAAAATGAAAAATCGCAAATAAAGATTGATGAATTTACGCTAGAAGAATGCCTTCAGGCGTAAATACCGCTCGAGATGGCGGTAGACCATAAAGTGAAAACAAAAGGAAATTTATCTCGAAGGTAATGAATAAAATTGCCAAGCAATAAATAGGTGTAATTATCGTAAATGAGAGGTCCTCATCTAGATCCTTCATGCATCAATTGTTAGGCTATCTAGCATATAAGTGGGGAAGACATACCTGCTATGATTTATGCTACTTAAATCAAAAAAAAATATTTTTTTATTTCTGCATTTTAACGTTCAAATCCATTGAATAATTCCTCACTGAAAAGAGTTGAACTCTCTATTACTTAGAGAGAAGCATGACCTCTAATTATAAACTCACCATACAACTTCCAAAAAAATATACATATATTTCTTCAAGAACGAAACAACAAATCTCAAACTGTTAATGCCAACGATTTTTTTTTCGACCTCAGAAAAAAAAACCACATTAAGGCGTAACAAAGAATACAAAAAAAAAAGCGACAACAAGCAAATGGTAACGCAGATGGAAACGAGAGCGAAATAGATGAAAGGTGTGTGTCAGCGAATGTGGCTTGTTGTCAGTTGTAAAATGTGATCGTCGAGCTCATTACGACATCGGCGGCATCCCTATGATCTTATCATTGATAAGCTCACTTATTAATGAGTGACACGAGTTGAGCTCGTTATGTGTCTCATCGCTTCCTATCAACAACATAAATGCCTTCACAGTCGATATGTGTCAATTGTTTTTATTCATCTCATTGCTGTCATCTTTTTTTAACGAACATATTTCTGTAAAAAAAAAAAAAAAAAAATTTAAAAAACAAAAAACTGGAATTGTGATGGCATTATGCCTGCAGGGATAAATATACGCCGACTAATTGTGGCTCTATTTGTGTGGTCATTTTCAAATCGAACAAAAATATTTTTCCACCATGAAAAAAAACTATGTTAATTTCGATGCAAA
Source organism: Toxascaris leonina (assembly GCA_022844705.1). NCBI lineage: Eukaryota > Metazoa > Nematoda > Chromadorea > Rhabditida > Ascarididae > Toxascaris > Toxascaris leonina. Next base: position 22,852 of record JAARMF010001833.1, read on the forward strand.
AGAAAAAGAAAGAACAACAATTCACTAAAGAGCCTAAATAAACCGACAAAAAATGATCATTTAAATTTGAAGTAAATAATAGTTTTGAAATGTTTAGTATCATTGAGCAATAAAGTGATATATTTTTAATGGACATACGAAGTAATATTCTCTATTTTAGGCGAATCACTCATCTTGCTCATCTGAAATTTCCATATTATGATGTGTGGAATGAATTGTAATGTGCAATATGATTGGCGAATATTGAAAATGATTCAGAGGCATATTGTTGTGGAATTATTTAGTGAGAAAATTTGATGAAAAAATATATTTTGAGGTATAAGAGAACTTTAAAAAAAAAATTATTATAGGTAAAGTTATGATTTAGTAATGATTTCTGAAAAAAAAAATGTATGTCTCAAGTTCTAAACGATGAAATTAATGCAAAATTGTAACTGAGGAAATCTTTATTTACGAAAACGATCAATGATGAAGCTCAAAGATAACAACAACATTCAATATATGCATATTTTGTTTCAAAAGAAAGCAAAACAACGAATGGGACATAAATTAAATAGGTGCACCTATCTAGAAGTGAGTCTCCAAAATGTCGATAGGCGATAATATTGACCACTCACAACGATATGCACTCTAAAAAAATTCAGCAAATTTGACAGTGAAATATATATGTGAAAGAATAGATTTAAAATTATTATCGAAATTTTTTCTTGTAAATCAAAATCAACTCAGAGATAGGAATTAAAATTCCGGAGAAATATTTCACAATTTTAGAGGTTCATAATAATTTTCAGGGAAAATCGATACAATAATAATGACTAATGGATTTCAACGAATTTTGTTGAGTAAAATAATAAATCTTTGAAATACTCGAAATAAATATCTATAATTGATAGTTGCATATTAATTCTTATATTCTATTCGATATTCACTATTGCACTATTGAAATTAATCATCAAATTATGAGATAATAATGGTGCAAATATTCTCACTTAATGACTCACATAGAAAATATAACTGTAAAAGAACACGTAAAGTTAAATACAACAGGTATTACACATCGCAACAGGTGTGATAAACAATAAGCTTGAGTGGGAAGCGGAAATATTGTATATACGATCTATATGGTTAAACAAAAAAAAAAATGCGTTCGACTTCAAAAATTCGAGCGCATCGCTTCGCAAACGTGAATCGGCTCGGGCGCAAAGCAGAAGCAGCAAATCAGACGCGCACATATAAACGGCCGATTTGTTGATCTCACTGCTGTATGACTGCTGCCAGCGATTTGCAGACAACGGAACACCCACGAAGTGATCTCTTTTCATCGTATTCATTTCAACTTATAGACGATCATAGATTTTCGAAATAGTACAACAAATATATGATTTGTTGAAGAGAGTAGCCGACGACAAGCGTCTACTTAAAAGAAGAGTTTGTTTGAGCGGTTAGATCAAAGCGCTTCACGTAACTTCAAAGAGTTGTGCCGCCAAACGCGTAGCGAATGCCACGTACACGCAGTGCGCCACGACCGTTTATCACTGTCGGCAAAAATGTGCCCTCGGGGCCAGCGCGTTTGTTGCCCGTCCGTAAACGAATGTTTGTAGCACTCGATGGCCTAAACCATTGAAGACGAACACTTTGGTTACCTTAAAAAACTTGACCAAAGGTCATCGAGCATAAAGCTCTGTTTACAGGAATTTATCCCTCCAGCAGTTGATTCACTCCGTCAGAGCTCCGGAGCTATAGTTCGAGACGTTCGATCTTAAAACTTTATTACCGGTGAACACTCAAAATGATACGCAAGATATATTTTTGATTACAATATTAATAATGCGACCTCTTCTTAGATGCCAACCAAGCGAAACTTGACCCTATTCTTTCCTATTGAGATAAGAGAAACAAATTTTTATAGCAAGAAACATATGGGGTGAATTTTGCCTAATTATGACTCTAAGTGGGGAACTGCAAAAGATGATGAAAGCCGGTGGATAAATCAAACTGTGAGATGACCACTTCGACTATCTCTGTGGGTAAAGATGGCTGAGATATAGCGCAACTTTGTGTATATAAACAAACTCGAGAACAGGACGTGCTTAGCGCTTCAGCGCAAACGAGAGAGAACTCGTTTGTCTCGATGATGTGTCATATCGGAAGAACTTTTTTTGGGGCTTAAAGAAGTAAAGGAAAGAATATTCAACGACTTGCAAAAAAAACACTCCTTCTGTATGCTCATTGTTCTTTTTCTCCACAAATCCGCACAATCAAATCTTATCAAGCATTACAACAACGAGAAGGATGTTCACAAAACTGCATGGTTAGATGATTATAGGCTTTTGAATTTAGCGTTGACATGTCCTCTAATCTTCCTTTCTGCCATCCTCCACCCGAGATGCCCTCGAATCCTTCTTTCTCCCACCCGTCCTCCGCCCACCCTTTAAGATCTTTGAAAGATGAAATGCTTTTTGCAAGACATAACTAATCGATCAATCCTGGAAATTCATTTATATGACACCAATTCGGGAAACAAATATGATGCATTGAGACATCAAAACTTTAGGGAGGGACCTTTGCGAATATGTCGCAGAATCGTTTAGGCATACATTCCTTAGGGAGGGGTTGTTTTGTGTGACTATTGAAGGGTGGCCGAAAGAAATGCCCATATCATTGTCAAATTTCGCAGACAAAGATTTGCAGCATTTCGTTGCCGACAACCATAAACTAAATGGACCGAATTACGAGAGAAATGCCCACTGGCCCATCATCGAAATCATTTGAAGTGCTTAGTATCATTAAGGTCATTTGAAGTGCTTAACATACCGCCAAATTTGATAGATGAAGCTTTTGAAGAGGCAGCTAATAAAAGTGATGCAAATTGATAAACTTTGCAATCATTGCCACCGAAATCGTAACGTTTCGATAATTCTGCACATCGAATTGATTCAGATAATATTCAAATATATAATACCGTATATGATACCGTAGACCAAACAATATTCAGATATATAATACCGTAGACTAATTATCAGGCATAAATAATATTGACTCCTATAAGCGTGATTTATTTATATCTCAAACAAAAATTGCGTCACTATTTTGTCTTCGTCTCAATGCGTATATTTACTTATTGCGCTTCTTCACACCAACTATTATATAGTCTCTGTTGGATATGAATCAAGTGTAACGTTTATTTATGAGGCTCATGTGGACTGTAATACAACATAGAACAATGCAATTTATGCAATGCAATTCGTGCAAAGCAATTTTTTTATCGAAATGCACTCTAATTGTTGATTACATAACAATAAGGTTGCTCAATTATCCTGAAATATTCCACTATATTCCGATATCCACAACGAATCGTTATCACGTGTTTGCGATCACCATAATCGAATCCTATATATTTTTTCGTGGAAACTTCATTTTCCTCACGTCAATTGGCCATCTCAATTTAAGAGCCGCAAGAGCTAGAGTGAAGAAGTTGCTGAGACAGTGGAGGTCTTAGAATTTGAAATTTTAGCGAACAATTTGTGCAATGTTTTGACTATTTAGCAAAATGAAAGCATTACATAGCACTATTCCGTTGCTTTTCAGAGTTCTTGTGTACAGCCAGCTTGTAGGAAGCTAAGAGTCCTTTTCGTACATTCTCTTACATCCATGATTTGAGTGGATGAAGAAGGAAGGCAAAAGAAAAAACGAAACTTTCTTTGAGGGAAGAGAAAAAAGCCATTTTTACAGAGTTTTTCTACTCAGCCTGAAATAGTTCGAGTAAATTTGTCGATTTGGAATATAGAGAATGCTCTTTCGTTGATATGTTCCTCCACTTCTGCTCCATAGGTATGTGAGAGAAGAGGAAAGAGAAGGGAGGATAGGAAAACGACAAGGAGTAGTGAGGAAAGCGGGAGAAGGAACTCTCCAAATCTTCACTCACTGGTTATCTGCTTGCTAGCTGTCGTGATTATTGGCACACTTTGCAGAAGTCCACTGTAGACTTTGCACAAGACTTTAGTATATGTGCATATCGATATAACATACATTTACAAGTAGACTCTATGCATCATTCAAATAAACATTAATCGCAATGCATTGCAGATGTGCATAATATTTCGTGAGACAAGCATATTATATCTGAAGTAATAGAAGCATTTAAGAAATCACTACTCTCGTACTGACAAGGAGGTTTGCAACAAAAGAAAACCAACTTCACTGGACCCGCTTTTACCATCATTGACTTCATTGTCCACTCAAAGTGATCGCCAAGACGGAATGGTCACTTCTCCTCCAAAACTTTAACAAGCTATTCGTGCTATTTACTACCGATTCATATTCTTAATTCAAGTGGTCACTCCTCTTTGCGAATCTTAACCATTGCTCTATTGTATAGCTTCATATTCTTGTTGTAATTTGTCGTTAAGTCTTCTAGTAGTTTTGTTGTTACATACTTCTTCAATTCCTTTTCATCTATAATGATGATTTTTTTTTTTTGGAATTCATTCACCGATTCTCCCTGCAGGAGGAATGTGAAAAGTGAAAAGCCAAGTCGAATCATACACCACCACACAAACGAAGATTGCCCTTCACCGTAGTGTCATAACAATAAATTCCGAGGCGCCAAAGCAAATATTTCTGGCGTGGCTTCGAAGGTCGTCTATGTGGCTCTTTTATTGGGCGTTTTTATGTGAGCGCTCACTAATAAAACGTTGAATAAGTGGGTATTGCTCAACAACGACGCGCTATAATGCAAACGCTACGCTTCGGGATCCATAAATACGAATGCAACCAATCCATAAACCCCTTTTGCAAACGATATAACACTTATTGAGATAATCGATTTCTATAACAACAATGTAGTTTTAAGACAAAGATAATAGTCAGAATTAAGGATGTAGTTAACTGATATCAAATCAGTGTTCAATAACAAGCATTAAGCATGTATTCGAGGTGAGGTGAGTGTTTATGTGAGACAGAGGTAAATTAAGTGGATGGATCGGATAGAGAAGGTTGTTGTGAATAATAGAGAAAGAGAGGATGAATTTCTTCTCGCTGAGGAAATAAAGAAATCCAGGAGTAAAATAAAAATGTTGACTTTATTTCAAGCAAAAGAGGTTTGTGATATTTTATAGAAACTGATCGAGGTGGATATATAATAATGGAATTTCAACGATGAAATTCCTTAGAGAAACTTTATAATCTATGGAAGAGTGATATGATAGAATGCTTGGAAGCATCTTCACCGCATCTTTACTCATCTTTAAGTCCATTTTACTTACTTCAAAAGATGTAAACTGTTCAAGCATGCTATTTGCTGTAAAGATGTATTACGGACTCTTTATGAAATGATTTTGAGGAGGGAATTGTTAAATTCAGTTTGACTACGGCAGATCCAATGCATATTCTGCTGAGAAGCAACTAGCGCACCGAAGCTTCCCATCTTAATTGGTGTGCATCTCAACGGTGCTCTTGTCTCCATAACAAATAGAGCGATTCGTAACGAAAATCTGCGTCGTGCCGGATCGCAGTTGCTGTGAATAGCCAGTGTGAAATAACTGTTATATTTATTTATTTGTTCATTACTTATTTATTTTATTTATTACTTATTTATTTTTTACTTATATATTTATTACTTGTTTATTTTTATGTAATCCTTAAATCAACGCTACTTACCAAACNGTTAAATCAACGGTACTTATCAAACCTGAATTTATTTCTTCTTTTTCCCTTCGCTTCCCAACCCACCGCCCTCCCCCCAGACTCTTGTTAAACTCTTCTCGGAATGCTTGTGGATGGTCTATACAGGGCAGAAACTACTATAGTTAGCTTCTTAGTGATTTTGAGTTTAAATTGAATTATTCTCGAAACCGAAATAGAGCATACGCTTGCAGTCCCTCTCTTTTGCGCAGTGCAATTAAAAGCCAAATCAGGATTTCTTCTCAATTTTCGAGCTAGCATTGACCGGAGGAAATTTGGGATCAGAAACTTGTGGATCTTGAACTCGACGTATTCGAGGCAAACTTCGATTCGCAAAAACGCAACAAAATTCGTTATAAACTATGTGAATTTCGCTCCTGCCTTTCTCCAGTACATTTGCGCCACTATGAAATCCTTACTTGACAGCCAT
>JAARMF010001834.1:10005-34032 GCA_022844705.1 Toxascaris leonina
GCGAAAGTAGCAATAAATGATTCGTTTTAGAGAATGTGGCCTGGCCAGCAGCTAGTTACTCAACGAAATCATATGGGCAATCTTATGTCGAATTCGCTTATTCCCTTGAGATAAATGAGCATCATTTAGCAAAACACAATTTCACAATTAACACTTCTCATTCAGCTTTGGGAATTGTTTCCATATCATGGAAGCGTTAAGCCTACCACATCCATATGCAATACACTTCAATGCGCAATTACTAAATTCACTATCCATCATATCAAACGCATATTCACAAGAATATTTCTAAAGCTTTAATAAATCAATGCTCTATTCGATAAACCTTTCAAGTGGGGTTAGCTTAAATATGATAAAAATTGTTGAATTTCCGAATGAATTTTGTGGGAAATTCGACGCACAGTTTTCATATTGAAAACACTCAATCAAAATATCTTCTAGAGTGGAATATTTTCTCGAGAAAATTCATAATCAAAAGACAGCGTCGTTGCGACAGCGATAAAAGTGATACGGAAACTTCTTATAGTATGGCTATATATGAAGAGTCAGCGGAATATCCATGAGAATTTTAGTGGCATTGTTCTGTTTTGATTTTTATGGACAAATATTTCTTTGATTCGTTGTTTTATACATCATTTCAAATGAGCAAATGAAAAAACAACCGCTATATTCTTATTTGTTTTATTAGTGATTAAGTATAATCATTCATATTAGATATTTTCAGCTAATGTTGCAAAAAAAAAAAAAAGAAAAAGACGATGCCTACGAATATGATGAATATGATCGATTGATTGCCTATGTAAGAATTTAATGAAAATTTCCAACGTTAGAAAAATGACTTAATACAGATCTACTCACAGTCGATCTTCAAACATAACTATTGTGTTCAAAATATTAGCACAAAATAAATTTCAGCAATATGAGCGCAGAAATTATCATAAAATATGAGTAGACGGGCACAAATAGATATTGCGCAAAAATTTGCATATGGAAATATTTGCGACTATTGATTCTATTCGATTTTTATTTTTAAATATCGAAATCGTCACATATAGTAAAGCGTTCTTAAATTTTTTTTTCGATTTTTTGCCACTTCAACTCAAACAATTGAGAATCGGCCATATTTTATTGATTGGATTAATACGGGATCTGGAAAATCGAGGAATTAAAGCTATTTACTTAATGTGTTTAATTTGAGCAAATAAATCGATTAATTACGGATAGTGGAAACAATTATTCGTGCAAGTTGAACTGTTTGTTTATTTCTTGAACAATTTAGCAACTAGGTTAACCGCATCATTCACAAAGATTTCGGTGGTCTCATGGTGTGAATTTGAATTCGTCGAACGATGAAATATTGGTCATGTTGGCGTTTCGCATTCGATTCACCTCAAATTGAAGAGGATCTTGCGAAAGTTGTGACATTTTATCACGCACGTCAAAAGAACTAGGTTTTTATATCACCAAATTAGAAAATCGAGTGTACTTGTTTAATTCAATTCATTTTTTTCGAATTTAATTGAACTTAATTTAATTCGATTCAATCTCATTCGTTAGATTGAAGGTGCGTAAATATAAAGATATGTGAGCATGAATAGCATAAAAGAGGAAAGACTCAACAAAGCCACAATATAGATGAACGTAGTGTTGGATTCTATCAACGCAAGTGCCTTGATAGTTACTCGTCTTTTTCTATTCATGATGCTTCTGCATTTCAAAATTAATCTTAATGGTTTTTTCACCAACAGTGTTTTTTAAAAATGTTGTTTGAGAAAGCATTAGTAAGCGGCAGCGTATCACTGCCTATTTGGGGAAGGGGATGGGGATGGGGTGGGGGGACGGGGGATGGGGAAGGGGAGAAAGATTGGCGGAGGTATGCAAAAGTCCACCTCGAACGTTGTCGTCGAACGGTTCTTCAAATCTTTCAACCGTATTCCTTGAAGTAGTTTCTCAACCGCTGCCTCGTCCCTATTACTGTGTCTCTCTTTTGCGGGAGATGTCTCTACGCCAATCAGTCCATCGAGTGGATCCTCAGAGCAAATCTAGCCAACTTGCAATACATCATTATCCATCTCAATAACAAGTCCTAAGTTTTGCTCTTCAATTTACTAGAGTTGTAGTGAGTTGCACATTTGATTAATTAGCATAATTATCGCAAATTTTGAAAGCTATCAATGAAATTCGACCCCCATCGTTGACCCCGCAATACAATTCCATCCAATAACATTTACTGGATATAATCTTTACAATAATATAAGCTAAGACGAATTTCAAACACATTGTCCACTTACTAAGTTCTTCAGCAGTTTCCGATTAATCATCACATATTTCGATGCTATAAGTTAAAATCCTAGTAGGAAAAGTGCATTTCCGGCTGTTATCTACTAAAATTGAGAGTAAACTTATGAAATTTTTAAAATCGTATATCACTTCCTAATTGCTGCAAAATATTTGTTATTTCATTGAGAGAATGACCAATAAGTACATAATCGTCTAGATTGGTTAGCTTCTTTATTCTATCTCATCACTTGTCTTTTCTTTATCCATCAACGATAAGCTAAAGAGCATCACCGATGTATCCGTCGAAAGCTTTCCATAACGGTACATGGCATTTCTTTTTCTTGAACTTGAACTCGAGTAGCCTATTATGAGTATCACCATTCTACTTTGGCCGATCCTCATTCCACCTTAATAAATTCATTTCTCTTCAATTTTTACATCCCGAGATGAAAATTTAGACTCTTAGATATGATAAGAACCATTTTAGACAATCATTCATACGTGGTTGCTAACAATTTTCGTAATCTTCATTTAGTGCTCGATCTGTATAGAAATCACCATATGGTATAACGTCCCTTTTGATGTTTAAATGTTCGTATAATCATTGAGCCGATCGTTAGCCTGCAAATTCTGGCGAAGCATAGTTCAGAGGTCATATTTTCGTCGTTTTTTTTTTCAATTCTTATACCGTAATGCGAAGTGAAGCGTTATTGTTCTCGTCAGTATACACATATGCTCGTGAGTTTTCCTTTCCTTTTAGCTCGAAAGGAAACTCGATGTGTGAAATTTGCCGAATATTTCTCTCGATCCAAGCAAATTTACCTGTTTCCTTCCCCAACCCCTCCCCCCCTCCCCCCCCCCCCTCCCTCCTCTTGTGAACGCAATGCCAATCAACCAATGACTTGATAATTTCTAAATATGAAGCTTAAATGTGTGGATTTTGTAACTTTCAACAATGACAATACGAGCACTTGACTAGCACTGTTAGCATATAATGCTACAGAATTATATTAAAAGCGTTTTTACATCAGTCGTTTTGTCAGCCAACCAACGATAACGTTTGAGAGTGCTTCGCTCATCAACGCAAAACTGTAATGGACTTACAGCTAATACAATCGCGACATAACACCCCACCAATGATCTCACACTTCCGGTTCCACGGCTTCACTATTTTTGATCACGGACAGCAACATGAGCTCTTTCGCAGCTAACAGTTTCATCACAGTGCTTGCTTACATAGTTTGAACTCGCGTTAGCAGGGAAGTAATGTCCTGTACGACAATTGTGCTCAGCTTATAAGTGTTTCAAACTTGAAAATCCATGATTTTAAATTATGGGTTTTGGTGATTCGAAATCCCATGAGAAAACATCTAGAGTGGATGCGCTATTTTTTAGAACAAATTTGCGTGCGATAAGTGAGTGGATGCGTGCTATTTGCATATAAAGCTAAGGTATGCTATGCTTATTTCAATAGCATATGATAATGGGTGCGTGGATGAAAATAATAACTATATCAATCGTCTACGTGAACTATTTGAGTGATTGTTTTGAGTGTGTAATTTGCATCATTCGAATTTTCTACCCACATCAAGCACAATGGAATATTGCTTCAATTGTACGTAAGCAAGTGACCACCCACATTGTCCACTTTTTCACCACTATCGAAACAATTCATAAACTATGATAAATAATCGCATGCGAAAATGGCTGTTGAATACTCGCTATTCGGATTGTAAAAAAATTTTTAAGAGCATACGGCAACTAATTCTTTGTTTTTTGACCATTTAAAAGGTCTTGACTACGAAGATGATGAGTGCTTGTTCTTTCCTCAGTAAAAAACAAAGTGTGAATTGTATAAATGATTCAAATTATTTTAAACTTCTAATTTATTTTGCTGTATATATATAGAGAGAGATGGAGAGAGAAGAAGCGAGAGAGCAAGAGCAGAGGGTTTTTTTCTACACTTTTTCAAAGACTAATCAACTAAACACAAAAAATCTCATCTTGGCTGACCATTCATAAAGGTCATTCAAGATGTCAACTCTGAGGCAAGACCGATTCCTTTTGACTGACCATTTGCAAAGGTCATTTTAGATGTTGACTTTGAGGTCAGGCTGGCAAAAAAAGAATTTCCGAACAAAAATTCGAAAATACTCTCATAAATACGTCTCTCTATTTAATATTTATTTTCAAATCATAAACGTAAGTGATGAAAATATTTGAACATATTGTATAGTTGTTACTCAGTGAACAAATTTTATATAGAAGTTAAAAGCCCATGCGAATACGAAAGAAAAAATTCCCTCATAAACTGATATGATAAAATTGATAAGATCACTTAGAAAATATGATAAATTCGATGGTCTCTTGCTGGGTTGTTATGGTCTATTATTGCGTCGATAAATGCTCATATTTTTAGTCGTAAATGATGGAGTCGACTTATCGCTAGATTCTCATCTGACAATTAAATGACCACAAAAGTGCTATTTGAAATTATCCCGAAGCAGCTGTACGCTTATCTTCGAATAAATCCTCAAAATAAATTTAAGAAATGATTCATTCCAATATGTCAAATAAAATGATAATAAATATCTCTTGAGTGTTTTAGCAATTAGATTTTAAGAAGTGCAAAAAAAGAGAATAATAATTTTACTTAGGTGTTTGTTTATTTTTTTAACATTGAAAATGGAATGAAGAAAGAAAAAAAATTTTTTCGTCACTTAAAGATTGTAATCAATTGGAAAAATTTCTCGTGCAGAAAATATTTATTTTTATAGTTGATAGAGAATTCACCGAAAAGCATTCACCGAAATCCGGGAAATTCAATGAGGCATTCATTGAATTTCATTTGGTGCGAAACTTACCGGATCCGGTAATTATCGTTCAATTTACTAGGCTGAAAACTTTCGCATTTTATATAGGCAAAAAATTTCCAATAGTGCATTTTCATATATGCGTTAAAGGAAAAATGTCGTCTACTATTAAAAGATTTAAACGATATAATTGCAATTGAAATTGTACACGCTGCGATGTTTGATGCATTATGTTGTAAAAAATAGAAATAGTAAGAATAAAAATGAATAAATTAAATAAATAAATAAATAAATAAATAAGTTTAATTTATTAAGCAAAGAAATTGAGATGATTTTTGCTGATTGCAAAAAAAAAAAAAAAAAAAAAAAAAAAAAATCTATAGAAAGAAATTTTTATTGAACGCTATAGAGAAATTAGTTATTCGCATTGTATCTCAATGACAAACGTTATGCAATCAATCAACAATCTAAAACCTATTCGCATTCATATCACATTCGAGAATTAATTGAATTTTTCGACGATTGATTTCTAGTGGCAAATTAAAAAGCATCTGGCCATATTTCTTAGTATGTCTAACCCCTCAATTATGGTGTAAATTTTTTTTTTCTCAAATTTCCTAGAAGATTTTCCATTTGTACAATTGAATGATGAATGAATGATAGTGATGAGAATGAAGCTAGCGAATGCTAAATGGATTGCTATCAATGATAACAGTTCAACAGGTGATAAGAAATACTCGAATATTATAGAGCGTATAAATGCATAGTTCATGGAAAATATGCCATGTAGTACGAGAATAGGAGTTATAAATAATATGAGTTTGTGCTATTGTGCGATATGCATTTGTTCTTATTCAAATGGTACTTTTGTTAGAGCATTCTTTTAGCAATGATAATTCAATGAGATTTTGGAAATATTTCAGCAATGCTTCGTTTACTGGTTGTAGTGTAAGAGGTTTTAAATTATCGTCTCAAACATTAGTTAGAATTAATGTCTGAAAGAAGCTCATTTTGCAGCGAAATATTTTGGACAGATGCGCCAAAGTTGAAAGCGCCATAGATCAGCAGATCGAAAATACCCATCAGCAAATCACACACGACGATCTCATGTAGCATAATTGCGCGATAGATGCAAAATGTTAGATTGTTGGATGGATTTGATGCTTAAAACAATTTTAATGCTTTATCGGTGCTTAATCGGAAGAAAAGCCGTCTTGAAGCTGAGTCGCATTTGAAGGTAAATTGCTGAGATTACTCTATTTCGTGCATCGTTGACAAGGTCATATCGCTGACGACTGCAAAAGGATACTCCGATGAATTTGTTGCCGATTGAAGTTTTTATTTGCAATCGATTTTGTGGTCGTCGACATTTTTGGCTGGCACCATTAGTGACACCCCGATTCGTATTAGTGATTCCCTTCGCAGATGCATCACAAAATGGCGTTATTGATACATATGGTAGTGCTTGTGAAAAAAAAAAATTTCTACCGCTGGATTTCTGATCCCACATTCGCTTCTCATTTGACATCACAAAATTGTCCCATCTCTAGGATTGATGCGTGTACAATCAATGCATCGATGAATGGATTTCTTTGCTAAAGTTTGCTATACGTTTCAAAAAAAAAGCTAAATGAAAGTTATAATTGCTATTATTTCTCTTCAGTAGCTTTCAAGCAGTTTAAGGTGTTTTACACATTAAAAAGCATAAAAAAAACAGATGTTAAAAACGAATGAGAGCAAATCGCTTGAGGATTTCTACAAGAATTCATATTTTGCCATAAAAAGAAATTAAAATTTCCGCGTAACTTGCACATTTCTGTAATTGTTGCACAACTTTTTGCTTTTGCAGTTATTTGCATGGAGTTTCATAGCATTACCAAATGCTAAATCATCAAAATCGAGATGTAATAATGTCTAATAAATTGCGAGTGTAAGGCGGATGGATCTGATACTCCTTCATCAAAAATGCTTACGTAGTAGTAATGCTCAATAATCTTCCTGAAGATTGATGAAATTCGACTGTTTCACGATTGCATTCAACTCTTCTCTTGCTTTGGAGTGGCGAATTTAATGCAACGGTGATTGTTTTCATCTATGCTATTTATACGCAGAATCACGACAATATAGCTGCAATGGGTTCTTGGTTTACGGGTAATTTTTGCTAAACACTCAAGTATTATTCTTTATTTGTGGACAACTTTCTTTCTTTTTTTTTCTTCCGCTAATACTTCCTCATATCGAATTTTGCTCATTTCCATGGTTTATCATTTGCGATGTATGATTATCGATAGTCTCTTCTTCTTTTTTTTTTCCAACGAATATAACAAACATATTTCCGGCCAAGCTTTATTAATCTATTGTTATATATGTGCAACGGATCTATATGGAATGGGGAAATGCAAGTGAAAAAGCATTACAATGAATGTAGCATGTGTGTATTATCACAAGCACAACGCTTCAAAATCAAATGCTTTTTCATTAGTATGTATTCTCTTCCGCTGCAATAGCTTATTGCATTTTTCTTTTTTTTTTGTTTTTTTTCTTTGTTTTTTTTTTTGAACGAATAACATCAAATAATTTTTTAACTATATTCGAAAGCTACACATACAGCATTTCGTTTGAAATTTCTCGAAAAAAAAACAATATCACACAGCGCACAACTATAAATTGTTCGAAGGAAATATGCATAAAAAAACTAGCAAGAAGCTTAACATTGAAATGAAAAAGGAAAAAGAAAACGGCTAACAGCCATTTACCGGTAATAGTGGGCAAATTGATGAAAAATTTACAAAGCCGAGAAGAAAAATTCTTGCAAGAAGATAGAGAGAGAAAGATAGAGGGAAAAAGAGGAAAAAAAAGAAAAGAAAGAAAAGAAAAGATATATAACATTATTTATTTAATAGAGATGTTGTGAAAATGTAAAGCATCGTTTACTAGAGAGATATCACACACACATATATATCAGGATCCCTTAGTAGCTATATTTATTGAAATGATTTTATAAAGCTTTTTTTTTTCATAGTATTTATTCGCCTATAAATTTTGGCATTGTACTCTTATGCTCATCATTTCTTATATGTTATTAAACTCTAAAACAGCACATGTAGCATTTGCTAATTTCAGCTGAATATGGAACAATTCCCTACCTCTTCCCCCCCCCCCCCCCCCCTCCCCCATCTCCCACCGCAAATTTGTTTTATTGAACGTCAAACGATGAACGAAGATTAAGAATCTCTTTGGGTGAAATTACCTACTCCTATATCCTTGTGATATTATCACTCATTTAGCATATTCATTGCTTTTAGAAATGCTTTTAGCTTAACTTTCGAGTAGAACACAATCATTAAACGTTTCTAAGGAAAATATTAGCCTCAAAGAATTTGCTTTAATTTTTACTTATTAATGGTTTTTCGTCATTTTTCTCTCACATAAATATTTACATATGCATTTAGTATGTTAATTCTGAATTATTTGTAAAAATTTTTTCTTCTTTTTTTGATGAACATATTTTCATATATTACACGCAAAAAGAATTTTATTATTGGAATAAAACGGGAGGAAAAGTTTCAAAATTCATGATAAAAGAGATAGCTAAATTGGCTTTTTTCTCAATGGAATTGTCTCTCTTTTTTTAAGTGGCATAAATCGATGTCTAGCATGAAATCAGTGGAAGAAAAAAAACCCGATAGTGGAATAATAAGATCGATGATATGATTGAGAAGAGAAATTAGTTTTAGTGGAAAATAACGGAAGAAGAATTACTTATAATAATGATGAAAACGATATAAATAAACGAGTAGTGAGGAAGTGTTCGTTGAATAGTCACTGATGTGAATTAAAGAAAATGCAAAACTCAAAGGAGAAATCGATGGGAAAAAAAAACAGATATAAGGTTAGGGCATAAGGTCAATTTTGTTTTAAGGATTAGTTAAGGTGAATTCTAAAGGTGAAATTCTTAAGGTGGATTAGTAAAGGTGAAGAAAAAATATTCTATCGATGAGCTTTTCATCTCGTGAATTTTCTCGAGAATTAGTATTCCATTTCCGGTAAAATCTGGTGTAAACGATATTAAGCTGTAAATATTCATAGCAAAATCGCGTTCGTTTGAGAAAGAGCTTAATTATTTCAAGTGGTTTAAAGAGCTACGAAAGAGACAATTAAAGTGTTGAATTTCTTATCCCCTTCCACTACGCTTGAGATCGTTAAATGTATATTAGCTTTCCAGAATTCCAATCAAAGCACTATTCATTCTTCATCCGAACGAACTGGTTTAATAACCCAAGTTCGACTCTGCTAAAAAATTTTTTAAAGATACAGCGGCGAACAGCCTCAGTTATCATAAAGTTTGGAACAGTTATTACAAAGTTTTGTTTTCCTTTTGTAGATATAAGGCAGAATTTGGCATTTCCGAAGAGAAAATATCGAGTACTTTTATCTATATTTGTATGTGAAAACTCTCTCAGTATGGCTAGCAAAGATAACACCGTGATTATTCGTATAGCATGACTATTGAAGGTAAGAGAGAAATAAAGTGTCGTCTTATTTCAAGACTTACAAGTTCTCTCCCAACCCCCCCCCCCCCCTGCCCCCCTCCCCCCAACTGTTCACGATCGTTTCCTTCACTGAACGATGCATTAGGCGTACAACAATGCTATATTATGAAGCTAATCTAGTATCACTTCATTACGGATGGTATTCAGCTGCAACAATAACAACGACGAACGGAGAACGACCAATTGAAGTCAATCCGGATGATGATATTTAACTCTCCAAATCGGTATCCGGTTTTGGCTCATAAAAATGATGTCCACTATGAACACGATGAAATTCGAAATGCTCTGTTGTTGCGTGATTCTTTTTAATCGATTCGATTAGTTCACCGGCTAGACATGGCTTCAATTTTGGAACGAATTCCTGCAAAATTAGCTTTAATTCTCGAATTAATAATTGAGAGATTTCTTTCTTTCTCTCTATTATATTTGATGACATTGCAGAATACTTTGAGAAGATTTTATCGATAAGGCATGATAAATTATCGTTATTCGTATCAATTGCCGCGTAGGTTGGGGAAGGGAGGGGGGGGGGGGGGGGGGGGGGGGGGGGGGNGGAGGTCGGCAGCTCAACCGGTAGCTCAACCGCACAGCTTTTGCCTATAGGACGAAGGGATCCGGGTTCGACTCCCGGCTGATTCCCCAACGGATCGCCAGAAGGCTGGTCACTAGCTATTCCAACATCTGGTCACAAGAGCCATTTGTGGGCATGGTTGCCAGCCACATCGATAATGGAATCGATTAAACTACAAGCTACCTTTTTATCTTTGTATCTTTCTATCAATTGCCGTAGGAAATGCGTAATGCACCATAAAACAAATGAGAAGAAATAAGCTAAACGTTACGATTATTTTTGGTGTCTTCGAGAATAAATTTCAATTTAATGGCATAAGCTTTAAGCGTAGAAAATATTGTAAAACGTACCGTTTTGTAATCGGACTGTAGATTCCGGTCACCCTCAAGACGTAACGTCGAGGGAGGTCCTTTATGTGCTGCATGCGGTTCCGGTGAAAGAGTTGAATATGACAGTCTATATTCAGTTTGATCGTCTAGTGGACCTTAAATATCAATTTTTCTTTTTCAAATATCTTTAGAGTTGGTAGCATTTGACGGATGAGCTTAGCACGAGAAAATGTCCCAAGCCTTGTCAGCGAGTGATTTCTAGAGGTTTCCAGCGGGGGTAATTTTCTCGTTATTGTTGATAACTTTTGCATTTCATCGCCACTGACTGAAAATTCAAGATAAACGAAGGATTATTTACTTCTAACTAGATGCAACTAATAAGTGCAACTATATCTATAGGTAATGCTACGTATATTAAGTCATGAATATTAATTATACCACTCATATTCTTCATATTCGACAAATCTAAAGCCTCAAATAAAAATAGTAACCCCCCCCCCCCCCCCTCTCTTCAAGCAGTATTGCCTGAATCGTCCTCAAAGCTAAGAGACAGCTCATAATTCATTAAGCATTATTGGTACCTCTCATATACTAATGTCTTAGTGATGCTTTCGTAAACTATAGCAATGAATACGCATTAAAACATTCGTATGAGTGAACACTTTAATGTGTTTATAATATTGTTTTATGATTAGTGCTATATCTCTATACCGATGTATTGTTATTTTCTCTACTCACGAAACATCAATCATTTATCAATGTAATAAAATATTCAATTTCATTTAATTCTTGATTGTTGAAATGCTTTCCAAGTGCGAATCTTTTTTGAATATTCCATTCAAAAATTTTCAGTTCACTATTTCTGATAAATAATTTCAGAAATTTCATCTCACCTTGTTGAAGGCGTAATTCTTGTTCATGACGTATCGCTTTACGTACATCTTCAGGTCGAACTCCTTCATAAAATGTTTCACTATAGACGGTCTTATAATTTTGTTTCTCGGCTGATCCTTCGAAAAATGGTGTAGTCGAACGTTTCGTTACAATTTGGCGTTCCGTTTGTGCACCCGTAAAATCACTTCGAGATCGTGAATATGAAGAGAACGCTTCATCGCTCTTGAATAATTTAAGCAATTTAGGCGAGAAAAAGAAACGGATTTAAGCAATGATAAATCGTTTAAATAGTTTAAGTTCAATATAGATACACTAACAAAAGAGGGAGGAGGGGAGAAGGAGGAGGCAAGCAAATTAAATATTACAGTGTGAAGAGAATTAAAAATAGTGACAAAAAAAAACAACTGAAAACATAACTTAGAGTTGTTATTTGCATAGTTTCAAACATTTTGCTTTGACTGGAAGAGATTTAGAGCAATAAAACGGGAGAAGACGATAAACAATGCTTAGCAGTTTAAAAAATTTCCACATTGATTGAGAAAAGGGGAAAAGAAAAAAAGAAAGTTCTCCCACTCCTTCTATTGAACTCTGTCTCCCTCTTGCAGAATGAGAAAAAACATAAACGGTCTCACAAAAATAAGGAAATAAACTTATTTTCCAAATAAATGCTGGTGAATCATTATTCATCAGAAACTGTTCCATGGAGAGTGGTCCTATTTCATTTCTTTATCTCGACCTATTATCATACTGATGTAAATGATAACATCTTAGAGAGTGAACTTCTTGTTTTTTCTTCGGAAGGTTCGATAGCAATTGTTTCATAAAGCTAGCGCCTCGTTTTGCTTCAATTAGCCTTTTCTAAGTCATATCAATAGAAAATTTCAACTAAGTGTTAGGTACCAGTTCAAATGGCCATGAGTTCGTTCATTGTCGCATATGCGCTAACAAGTAGCTGTAGTATTGCCGTATTATTTTGTCATATGATTTTGCAAATTAATGTGAAATAATTTATGCTTCTTGTCGAAAATTATTTCTATCTAAAGTCCTATCAAATATTTCATTTGCTTATTGCATCGAAATTATTAAATGAGGTAATAATAGATTAACAAGAACGCTAATTGGAGAAGTAAATCTTTCAAATTTTTTCTAAAAGAGTACATCTAAATCGGATTAAATAAAGCACTTTGTCGCAATTAAATAGCAGGTATTATTACTTCCGCTTAACTATTTCTTGCATACGTTTCCTTTGATAACAATATTTTGTACCCTCAATAATGACTTAAACTAGGAAGGAAAGAGCAACGCACAAGTATTATTTTCGCCCCAGAAAATCTTTCCCTCCCACATCTCCTATCAAGGAGTGAACCTCTTGCTTCTGCTCTGCATCAGAGCAACATGAAAGTGTTGCACTTTCATAAGGATGATAATGCTGATTGAAGGCTGATAACGTCTGAAAGCTGATGACGCTGATTACGATAACATAGGCTGGTGAAGTAGTGTATATTTAACGGGGGATTTCGATTGCTCGAGATGTGATTATGCGCATCAACTGCCAAATGATCCTTGATGAGATGCCAACATCGGTCATTATCACTACAGCTAGATGAAGACTTTCTTCTGTTGTTTTTTTCTTTTCAAAGAACGATACGAAAGATAATTTCTCCTCTCTTTTAATAAATTCCTTCTTTAATTGTCGTTAAAGTAGTTCTCCTTTACGTTTTCTTTTATCAATACCTTCTCCTTCTTCTCACTTAAATATGCTTCATAGAGGAAAATGATGAGCGATGAATATGTTCAATCGACGGTCATTCATTCGCTATGCAAATCTTTCAACGTTATGGAGCTGGAAAGATTTGCGAAGATATCTGATGAGCGGAGAAAAGGCATTAGAATTACGGTGAGGATAAGAAAAAAAGCTGCTGAAAAAAAAATTTCTAAGCCTAATATCAACGAGAAAATTACCGGGCTAAAAGCTTATAGCTTCACTACTCATTCATAGCAGAAGTAAGACGGGAGTTGAAGTAAGTGCACAAATCTGTCAACAACGGAAACAATGGCTATGGCAACAGATACAACAATAGCTGCTTATTCATATGGTTATAGTAGCTCATTAAATCTCATCGTTTCTATCGTCTAGAGAAACGCCCTAATTCGGCGCGAATAAGTGAAAGTGAAAAGATAAGTGAAAAGAACCAAATAAGTGAAAAGAACAAAAAAGC
The DNA here is from genome assembly GCA_022844705.1 of Toxascaris leonina. Taxonomy (NCBI): domain Eukaryota; kingdom Metazoa; phylum Nematoda; class Chromadorea; order Rhabditida; family Ascarididae; genus Toxascaris; species Toxascaris leonina. Next base: position 23,665 of record JAARMF010001834.1, read on the forward strand.
AAACGATCGCTCCCATATCGCTATTACTCAATAATTTTCAGCGAATTAAATGCATCTGAATTCTCAACGACAACGCTAGGTAGTCTCATCTAATTCGTATAATATAAGCAGTAAGTTATTTAGAAATCGAAACGAGAAGGTAAAGAATTCAAGACTTGACGAACCTTCCATATATCTGAACTTTGTTGCCGAACGGCATCGAAACGTTCGCCAACTTTTGCCGTAAACTCAGCATTATTGTGTGTTTCTGCTGAGAATGTTCCATCACCTTTCAGAATATTAGAGTCCTCAGGTTTCTTTACCTCATATCGTTCTCCTTTATTGCCACGATAATCATGATGCGAAACTGTTTCGGAATCAATTACGCCTTCCGACTGAAAAAAAAAACAAAAGAAAGAAAAGAAAAAAGAGTGATCTTTTCGTAATCGTCGATTATTATGAATTATGAAATTATGGAATTTGTTTCGTTTTAATAAATCCAACATTCCAGAAAGATATCAAATTCATCTATGAATCGGAAACGCATAGCTAATGAACCATATCATGCGGCTAATGATGTGATGATTTAAGGTTTAGAAACCTAGCCGGAAAGCATGAAAAGCTTTTCGAGCTAAGTTGTATATTAAAACTGAGTGGAAAAATATCCACTGCATCTAGAATGTGCATTTCCTCTTTTATATTACTTGATTTTGTTTCTTGTACTTAGATGAAAGAAGAGGCTCATACGCACTTTTCGAGGAGAAGTTCATAATGTGGATCTTTGATTTTTAACTAGCTAAATAATCTATTGATTATTTTCTGATATGCCAACTACTACTTACCTTCCAAATCTCATCACTTCCACGTCGGACAGTTTCATAACGTTCTCCTTTTATCACATTTATTGAACGATTTTTACGTCCACCATCATCGAATATGCCATCGCCTTTAAGAATTTCCGAGTCTTTTGGCTTCACAATTTCATATCGTTCTCCCTTTACTTCATGATACTCTTGATGCGTAACAGTGTCGTTCGTCATCGCTCCTTCGTTCTGAAATTGTCATCGTGGTGTAATCGCTTGCAGAAGAATGCACGACCTGTCAAAACTTCAATGACGTACGTAGTGCTAATCATTCAGCGCTTATAAGCATTCAATTATGACGAAAGCATTGAAAGCAAAATTCAGCAATTTCTGGACGTATTGACCAGAAATGTCCATTCATATTTTTCTAAAGTGCTTGCTCCGACTTCTCGATGTCTGCAAACATCGTAAGGATGGCAAATCGTAAATTGCCCTAAGCAAATAGACTTCGAAGTCATTTTTTTCACCACAATCCCTTTTCCATCAAAAAAAAAGTATTTATCTGTGTTAATCCTTGCAAAGCCTTAATCACTTGGGATTTTGAAAAAAAAAAGAAGGACGACTCTAATATCTTGAACAGCAACATTCTTTATCATATTCAAAGATATCGAAATCGCCATATATTAACGCATTATCATATCGTATCAGACTTGGCAAACACAAGCATTGTTTGTTGTCGTAGAGTGCATATACTTCTTCACTGTTCATAACCGTTAGCCACCATGCCTACCGCTCATTGGTGTTGATTCCGCTGATGTAGGACGTCGATTGCCTCGAGGACAACACGACCAGATTTTGGCGAGTTTAACTCGGTCTAGACAATGTCTTTCCGGGATAGTCGACTTATTTCTTCGCGATTCTTTTCAAATTGATTGTGGCTCACAGAATGCACTCATCTCCCCCAGTTGATCTGCTATCTTTTCTGTGGATGGCATGACCGAACAATATGAACTAACCTTGTTGCACATGCGCGAATAACCTTTCCTCAGATAATCACTACTGTTAGAAGATCTCCACTCCACTCCCTTGCGTTTAGCGAAAAATTCTATGCTAATCTTCTCGTTGCTCTTTCGTATATCAAAGAATTAAGCGCATTAACCTCCGTCCAGTTGCACTTAGATTCATTAGTCGTTGTTTTTATCACTATACGTGTGCTCAACGCATACAATACTAAAGAAGCGATTGCGGTATCAAAAAATGTATCTAAATATCCTCAAATTGACTATCTTCGAGTTTAACAGATTTAACGAACTCATACCTTCCAAATATCTGAGCTGCCTTGCTTGAGAGCTTCGAATCGTTCGCCTTTCTTCGCCGTAAATTCAGCATTCTTATCTGTTTGACCGCTAAAACTACCATCACCTTTCAAAATATCAGAATCCTTTGGTTTAATTGTTTCGTAACGCTCGCCTCTCTTTTCAGCATATTCGCGTCGTGTAACAGTATCAGATTCCATTGTGCCTTCACTCTGAAATATGCTTGATAATTTATACAATATTCTTTAGTAGCAGTGTTGTTTCATCAATACGAAGCAAATGTTCGCTAAATGTTTGCTGAGTTATAATAATGAATAAGTGGTCGAAATTTTTATGAACATTTTTTAGCAATAACGTAAAAACGCCTAAAATTTCTATCAGCTTATTGACGCGATATGCTGATGCAAACAAGGAGAATCTTTCTTATTAACTGATTTTCAATCCACAGGCTTTTCCACTGAGCTTTTTCCAGGCTTTTCCATTGAACCTGACGCAGCTAATATCATAAACTGAAGAGTTTGATCATTCTATTAGAAGAAAAGAAAAATCGCTCGTTGATGCTTTCCATATTGCAGGCGCCATGTTCTTGAACGTTGATCGCTACGAAGCTTATTCTTGATAACGTGAAGTGTTCGCAAGTTTCTTTTTTCTTAGCTTTATTGCAAATGTTCGCATACCTTCCAAATATCGGAACTTCCTTGTTTAACTGCATTAAAGCGTTCTCCTTTCTTCGCTTTAAACTCGGCATCTTTTTCTGTTTCCGCAATAAACTTCTCATCGCTTGGGAGAATGTCTGAATCCTTCGGCTTCTTCATCTTATAACGTTCACCTTTCTTTCCCGAATATTCTTCGCGAGTAACGGTATTTGATTCCATTGTTCCTTCGGTCTATAATCGTTGGAAAAGTTATGTTGGATAATAGTCACGTCGCTTGCTCATTTGTTATTGCTCTACCTCCGGAGCGAATGACGATTGATCCAGATGTGTAAGATAAGCTTTTCAACTGTGAATAGAGTTGCAGTAAGCATAAACACCTATAACGTTCCTGAGGAACCAACTTTTTCCAGCAAAGAAATGATCAAAAACGGAATCATAGCAGTTTTCTAATACAACCACTTACCCCTTAGGAAGACGTCGAAAAGTTCAAAAGTTCATGATTCAAATAAACTTAAAGCACTGAAAGCACTAATGATCTCAGTTCGTCCTATTTTCGCGAACAATTAAATCCAACAACCTTCCAAATATCGGAACTTCCTTGTTTCACAGCTTCATAGCGGTCTCCTTTCTTCACGGTGTACTCGGCGTTTTTGTCGGTCGTTGCAATGAAGCTACCGTCGCCCTTAAGAATATCGGAATCCACCGGTTTTACGACACTCGGGCGCTCACCTTTCCTCTCCGAGAATTCCTGGTGCGTAACTGTATCTGATGCCATCGCACCTTCTGTCTAAAGAAGGCAATGAATTGAAAAAAACTGCAAAATTTGACGGATGTTATACAATGGAAACAAATCACAATCATAGAAACAGCAAAGTTAGAAAGGAGCTAGGATATTGACTCACCTCGTTTATAACCACGATGGACAGTGCATCTAATGACAATAGTGAACAAATTATGCGATGAGTTGTACATCCTCACCGAAACTAAACCCGCTGATTTTAAGGATAGAGTATACAACGAAGTAGAGAAAAGCTAGGCCAAAAGCACGTGCTGGTTGTTATTGCGATACTAGTACTAGGCGTTGATTTCACATTTTTGGCAATTTTTTTTCTGAAGATGTAGTATCCATGGAATGAAAGAGAAATGGAGATACACGATGATGTCTGTAACCAAAAAAAGCTGAACGTAGAGCGGAAAGTTGATTCTCATTTGCTCCGATACTGTTCTTCCTCCGTTGCCACTGCCAAACCACGCCATAATGACTAGTGAATGCCTGGTCAAAAAGTCATGCTGTTGATCCTAAGATATATTATTGACCCTAAGATAAGCTCACTCTGGAAAATGGCTTTTGTTAATGGAGGAAATGGGAACCAACATTGAAAATGAAATGAAACAACAACTTCGCCAAGGGAAATGAAATAATTCTTAGATCACTTAAAGCTATTCAAACCAGCCTAAATTGCAAAGCAGCACCCAGTAGGGTAGAATGAATCGACGGAAAATTAAGCCATAGAGTCAACAGCAGATAAAGTAGAAGTCGAACAATCCTGAATGTTTCGTAAAAATTTTAAAAAGAAATTTAAATGACACGGTAGCTAATTTTGAAACGGAACATATCTGCTTCATTTCTGCGAAGTGATTGAAGACTTGGATCGGTGATTTTTCGATTTTATAGCATCAAATGGGTAGAAACAAGGCACCTTGAGCGGGATTCTTTAGTAGGAGGTGCTAGGCTCCGGAGAGGACACTGCGAAAGTTAGAAACGTAGCAACTATCAATGTATGCAGAAACGCACTTCCAAATTATTGCACGCAAAATCAGCGGAGATGAGCAGTCAAAATTCCGCCACAGTCAACCTATAGCCCAGACTTTCAGCGATTAAATTTCCACTTTTTGTGGTTGTTGGCTTATTTTCTATGAGGAAAGCGCGTCAAGTCGATGCAGAAACTCGAATTTACGATTCTCGAATTGAAGCATTGAAATTAACCTCCTAAGTGGTACTTCTAAAGAATCCAACAATTAATAGAGAAAGGCGATTAAAGACGCCATTCACTGATAAATTCACTTCCTATGATGAATGATCGTTCGTTCGCCGTAACACTTGTCTCAGTGAAGCATTCGAAATATAGTTGCACAAAAACTTATGAATCATCCTAGCATACAGTGCGCAGCTAGGTGGATAAACTTTCGTACCCGTAATTTTCGTATGATTGATATGTGAATGATGAGGGGAATTTTGCGGCTCCGGAGCACGAAATTAAAACCTCACCTAAAGCGCATTGGTTCGAACTTAATATTCGATAAATCTTTCGAACGTTGCCAATATTTCATTTATTCATTGAAAGATTGTTTTAAAATCCTATATTAAAGACAATACGATAGCTATTATTTGGCAAGCGTAGAATTTTGTACATTCACAAGCGCAATATATCGAAAATTGAACCGTTTTTCTTCGTATAGAAAGATGGCCTATGAGAAGAACAGTCTATTTCATAGAAAATAGCATAAAATCATTGGAAATAATGATGGAAAAATTTAGAAAGCTCAGAAAATTCGATCATCTTCTCATATTTTGTAAATATATTAAGTAGGACAAAATCTATGAAAAGATGAGCCATAGGATCGCGAAAATTTTCTGAGAAATTAACTTCTGATGCTGTTGAATACGGCAAAAACCATGTGTACGAGAAATGATTCAGCAGAACGCTAAATACGACGATTTCTTGCAATCACCAGCAGATACCAATAAGTGCTTCTGATCGTTTGGTATGCAAAGACAACCGTCTTCTAGAGATAAATGCATATTGCTAGAGAAAATCTCCGACTCCACACACTATTAAAAACGAGAAGCTTTAATGAGCCGATAAGCGAAAAAAAAAAGAAAATCACCTTCCAAATATCTGCGCTACCTTGTTTGACAGCTTCGTATCGTTCACCTTTCTTTGCGGTATATTCCAAATTTTTGTCTGTTTCTGAGATGAAAGAGCCGTCACCCTTGAGAAGGTCAGAATCTTTTGGTTTTGTCATTTCATAGCGTTCTCCTTTCTTACCGGAATACTCTGTATGAGTGACGGTTTCCGATGTTATTGTTCCATCCTTCTAAACAGAATTTTTAAATCGGATAATGAAATAATTAAGGCAAAATAAATGCATCATATAAATGAAGAACGTTTCATAAAGCTGATCTAGTGCTAAAAACAAAAACCTTAGAAGAATTGCTAATGACTGACGTTTCATTTCCGAATAATTCATGAAAAAAAATTTCTGCTTAGTTGCGCTTCCACTTGGGATGAATGTTTACCTTCCATATATCGGAGCTGCCTTGTTTAATCGCCTCGAAACGTTCTCCCTTCTTCGCTGTATACTCAATATTCTTATCAGTTTCGGCTAAGAAGCTACCATCGCCTTTGAGAAGATTCGAATCTTTTGGCTTTTTCACCTCGTAACGTTCACATTTAACTTGAGAATAATCCTGATGAGCAACCGTATCGGTAACCATTCTGCCTTCCTTCTGCAAACCTCACATATTGGCACGCATAAATATCAATAGAAAAATTGTATATGTAGTGTGGGCAATTTTGAAGTACTTTTTTCTCATTTTTTCATCGTACTGTTTGAAATGAAAAAGGAATTTAATTGGGAATATTTCGCGATTTTTTTTTCAAACGCATAAATATATATCAATGAGCGTGTTGATAATAAGAAGAAGTTAAATTCTCCAAAATAAAAGAAAAGAAAAATTTCAACGACGATATCAGAAAAGATTTCAAATTACGACAATCAGAACTAAAGCTGAAAAGATGAAGCTGACATAAAGCTAAAAAAAGAATTTTTATGGTCCACGGCACACTTTATTTTCCAAAACTGGTTAGGTTATGAAAATGAGAAGCTCCTATTTATGCATATTACTGCAAAATTTGATGAGCGAAGATTTGCATGGTTGTTTGTTGGATCGAACTGAAGTGCGATTGGAAAACATCCCATCCCAATAGATAGATCTCCGTGATCATGAACTGGAATTCCTAGAATTGTATTTATGAAGGCAATGAATGCGAATACTCCATTCTATGCTCAACTTCTATAAAACTACCTACCTTCCAAATATCGGAGCTACCTTGCTTCACTGCCTCAAATCGTTCGCCTGTTTTTGCGGTGTACTCGACGTTTTTATCAGTTTCGGAAACAAATGCTCCATCACCTCTGAGGATATCGGAATCTTGCGGCTTTTTCGTCTCATAACGTTCACCTTTAACATTCGAGTACTCCAAATGTGTAACAGTGTCTGAAGGCATCGATCCTTCTGTCTGAAAAAAAAATGTTCTCCTTATTGTTGGATCTTAAGGTCAACATATTCAGTGAATCCGCCACCTATTTTGAAAAGGTTTTGTAGTGGAGTTCCAAACTTCTAGATACCGGTTGTCGTTGTTCACAATTTTGCATCGTTCACCCCTACTGCTGTATATTGCACTATATTGTGCGAAACTAAGCTTCCGCAACTCTTGGGAACCTCAACCGTAGAGGAAAACACTTCCTCGTTTATCAGCTAGTGCCAATTTCCGAATCAACTCCTATACTACGATAAACTCTGTCATTTTTTTGGGGTTTTCTGCAGACATCTAATGAGTGACATACATTTTAAGATCACAAAAGAAAGCTTCTCCTAAGTGACTTTTTAAGACAGTGTTTTATAATGACTAAAATATTATAGAAGAAGCTATGTAGTTTCGAAAAAAACACATCATAACCGCGTAATGAGCAGCTACGCATTGAGTCATTGATGCTGATGCTTGTAGAAGAGAGTAGGCTCTTGCTATCGCCACTATACTGGGATTCGAACTGGTCAGCTTCAATGAAGGGAAATTTTGTGATGAAACAATACGGCCGAATAGAGATTGAAATATGTCGAACAATGAAAAGACACATAGAACAGTCTTAATGTATTCTTCGGCTAACAAAAAACTGTGAAACCGACTTTCCTAAGTATACAAGTAATGTCAACGACGCCATTTCAATAACGGTGCCGATTCCACAAAGAGGGAGAGTAGTGTCTACAGAATATAGTCAAGGACCATCCTACAATTGGCTCAATATTTGCAATTGTCGGCAGTTCTCGACATTGGGCTCGAAGGTGCGAAAAGCTACAATGCGATTCAGGTTCCAGAGATCGAAGTTGGGAACTAAAATGCCAAGGTATGCCAAAAAAAAACACATTTCGAAGATCTTCGACTTTCGAGCTTTTGAATCAACGACAGCGACCGACCCTTCAAAGGAAGTGAATGAGTCAACAACCTTCCAAATGTCTGAAGTGCCTGGTTTTACTGTCTCGTATCGCTCGCCCGTTTTCTGCGTGAATTCGCTCCCCTTTTCTGTTTGGTCAGCAAATGATCCATCGCCTTTGAGAATATCTGAATCTCTTGGCTTCTTAGTCTCATAACGTTCGCCTTCTTTTCCTGAGAAGTCATCTTGGGTAACGGTGCCCGTAGCCATTTTACCATCACTCTGAAAAATTGCTTTATTCTGCGGCATAAAAATAAACTGGAGCACATTTCAAGAGCAAGTGGCATCATGCTGAACGAGATCGATATGCTGCCGTTGTTTTCTGATACAAAATCGTGACGTTAAATTTGTATAACATTACTCGGAATGTTCTATGCACATTCGAGCTGTATTTGCAAACGACCTGTAATATTCTTTCTTGTGTTTCTACCAATCATTATCTCTAGCATATTGCTTTGAAACGCTTTCGGAAATTGATTAGGACGAGCAAAAGTTTTGGACAGTAGAAGATTGAGGAAAAGTATTAGAGCGATAGTTAAGTAAAGTGAATAAGGTGTAAAGTGACACTATTATTGCAACAATTTTAGCGAAGCTGATAATTAACTTTCGAAGCTGACGTAAAAAAAGGGGCAATTATAGCAAGATTGGATTTATGCTGTAAAATACTCTACAGGGGTTCATAAATTACCTTCCAAATATCGGCGCTATTTTGCTTCACTGCATCGTAGCGATCACCTTTCTTTGCTGTAAACTCCAACTGATTTTGCGTCTGTGAGATGAAACTCCCATCGCCTTTAAGGATGTTGGAATCTTTTGGTTTCCTCGTTTCATAACGCTCACCTTGTTTACCAGAATATTCCTCATGTGTAACAGTATCCGACGCCATCACGCCCTCTTTCTGCAATAAACGCTTCAACAGTTTGCTTGCCTCTGCTTATTACTCACTAGAAAAAAAAGCTAATCTGCAGCATGAGGAAATTATGCTGTCGAAAGCCGCTGCCCATTAGCGTCGTAGGAAAGTATGTCCCTCCCCTCTCCGTCCGCCCTTCTGCTTCCACTGAAGAACAGCCTCAGTAGCGCGATAAAGGAACGAGTGTCGTTTGAAAAGAGTGTATCGAGCTATTCTTACATTCTTTTCTTCAATTTTAACTGGTTTATCTAGAAAGGAAGTGAAATAATTTATAAAATTGTTAATGAATACAAATTTTTGCTAGAATATTTTGAATACGCACGGACTTATTGGCTCTTTTTCCAAGAATCACATCCTTCAATCTCTCTTGTATGAATTTAGTCGTCGTTACGCAAAGCACCTTGCAAGTATAAATAATAATGGCTGTCACTGCATAAGTTCATCTGTACAACTGTATATACAATAACAATAAGTGTAGTCGAATGAATAGTGAAATGCTCGAGAATAACTCATCCACCGAAGTTGACATAAAATTTTTCGCTAAGTGGTGCCTGTTTACGTTAAAAAAACGATTTTTCAACTGCTTGGAAAAATGTCGCTCTTTTATGTTTATTTATTTTCATTTTCATAAATTTTACTACTGTTTAATTTGTTACTCGGCTATATTTCTGTACTCGGCCATTTTACTACCGTTTAATAAGTTATTCGGCCTCCATTTCCCTCTTACAGCCAATCTTATGATATCTAAGTTAAATATAACAGCTTCACAATTCTCACTTTCATCCGCTAATATATTCTTCTGTATTGCACTCTTCCATTAAGGTTCGAGTTGCATTGACACAACGGATGTGTTATTTCTTTCAAAGAGAAGAAGATTTAAACGGTCCGAGGAGTAGCTATAAAACTTCCAGATGAATTGTCTTAAAATATTACCGCATATTTGATACTTGCCTGTGGAATTACCCTTTTTTGGCAGCGCTTGTTGCCATCATATACCTACGATTATTGCTTGGCAATGTGAAAATTCACGATTAATCCTTACTCAGTTTTACGAAGAGAGTTACGTTTTACAATTTATAATTGGAGCACAATTTTTTTTTTTGGACATGTAACCGTAGTTTATGGTTCCTTAATATTTCAGCTTTTACATTTTCGCTGTTATCGCTCCCGTGAATTTGTGCAGATTGAGAATTTGCAAGATTTTTTTAGGCGGCTGTAAAGGTTTCACTGAGGAGGGTTTGTTTTCCTTATGTTTGGATGCTCCTATTTGATGAAGTGATTGAGAGAGGCCATTGAAGGCACAGTTGACTTTTCTTTAGCAAATGTATAGGCAGTGGTTTTGCCCGAAAAATAATCTTCGCTGAAAACGGATGGATAGGGAGGAAAGATGGTGGGGTGAGGGAGAGGGGGGAGAGGGGGGGGGGGGG
>JAARMF010001836.1:0-11678 GCA_022844705.1 Toxascaris leonina
AAATGTAGGGGAAAATGAATAGCTGAATAAGTGTTACAAACGCATGAAAATGAATAAAAAAGTTCGAGTTCGTCGCATGCTTTCGTGCTTTTTTCGCAACTGCTCACTCTTCGATTCGAATAAATCATCAGCACGGTTAAAGCTGATGTGACCTGCAATATTTCAAGATCTCTAACGTTGCGATCCGAAGCTTTATCTGTTCTAATGAGAAAACATTCTTACGTGGTGCTTCAAGCTTCGTTCAACTTACCAATGATGAGCACACTACAAATATACGTCCTCCATTAATTTTTCTCCTTGCACTTCGCCCATAACCCGTCAAAATGTTTTTTGCACTTACCGTAAATCTCATCACGACAGATGGAGAAAAGGCAAACGCCCCTTCATATTCGATTTTAACAAATTGCCTGAATCATTGAAGCCAATTTAAAAACGTGTCAAAGTGTGACGAGAAATTTATACGACTCTTTGAGTGAGGAAAACTGTCGAATGGCATTTCCGAGTCCTTGATAGCAGACTTAGCTGTCGGATAAATTTTTGGCTTCCTTCCAGGTAAGTGGGGAGCCAATCTGCATATGAGACTCACTACTAGTTTTCGTTATATAAGTGGATGCTTGAAAATTCGACCGTATCATGTGCTTTTTTTGGATCTGCGAAGAGTGGAGTGCTTAGCAATTGCATTAGCTGCTCAGGACAAGAGAGTCTATGATATTGGCGACGGATAGTGAAGAAGGCTTTGAAATAGAGTCATTGCGATGAAGAATTTGCATCACCTTCGAAAAGGAATCACGCCACCCATACGTTTTTTGATGCCATTTAAATGTATTTTCGAATTTTGACAATATTTCAATAAAAAACCGAATTGAAATTCGAAACTATGTGGAAATATTCGCAAAGAGAAATTCATAATTAACAACAAATGCAGAAGGTCGATCAACTTTCGGCTCGTTGCTACACAGAGTTGCATCCGGTGATTGCGATTTGGCAACGAAGATAACCTTTCTATTCAATCCCTACATTCACATATGGCGTCTTTGTAGCACCAGCCTTAATTCAACCTAAACTTTCAATCTATATGAACTATGCGTCGAAGTGAATTGTGGAATTTTTCAAAATTTGAATAAGCCGTATGGGGTGAAGGTGAGAATATGAGACTTTGTCAAGATGTATTGTTCGACCGATCAATATAATCGGTCATTTTTCGTAACGCAATCTGTAAATCTTCGATAAGGCTTTCAGCTTTTAAACTTTATTGCAAAAAGCTCAAACTTTTGACCATATCGATCATCTGACCAAATTTCAAAGAACGGGCTGAATCTAGGTGGAGCACATATCGGGCAATCGAAGATTCTTTTCTAATTTTCAGAGTCAACAGCTTCTAAGCCTTACGTGCGAGGAAAACTGAGTTTTTCATTAGCTTCCCTGAAAGATGGATTTACTGTTTTGATGGTGCTGTGTTTAAGTTTTCCTTTCCTTTCTCGACGATTACAAAGTCGCATTGAATTCAAACGTTTCGAAAAGAAGTGCTCTTTAGAAGGAAATCTGCACAGATGATATTTCTGACAGATAACCATACAAATTGCTGTCATCGCTATTTCTAGCTCTTGCATTGTCGTCCTTTGAAGTAGCCAGTAGTTTGCATGCATATAAGGTATTACGACTTGCTCAATTTATGGCCTAAACGTATATTAGTGGCCGAATGTATCCACAGAAGCAGCCACCATATGCGCTTTTGTGTCCCACCGCCCATATAATCAACCGGCTTCATAAATTACCGATGAATAATGGATATGCGAAATAATGCCTTCCTGTTTTAATTCATCCAACCTGGCCGTAGAATTTTCTTCAATGAAGTCGTCACACTCAAATAGCGGCTAGAGTGGAAATCAAATTCTGACCTATTTGAAGTCAGTGTAAATCTTTTCTAATTTTCATCGTCAACAGCTTCTTTCGAGCTCGGTGATAAGTATATATCGATTGGCTTACACTTTATCAGCTCTGTTCTTTATCCCTAACTTCGAAATTCCCGAACTGAAACCACCCGACAAACAGGAAGGCAAACATGCACATACAATGCGCACGTATGCACAAACTCACATATACACACGCGTACAGAAATGTGCACGTGTGCACTTTTATGGCGGCGTAGAAATAAGCTTCAGGGAGAAAAATTGCGAAAACGTGGAATGTAAAAGTAAGGGGATAGACGAGGAGGGGAGGGTATGGGAGGCTGCATGTGGAATCGGGTCACTGAAAAGCGGTGAATATGAATCACTTAATGCAAAGCACACAATGTGCTCATAGCCAAATTTTGGTACTTTTTATTTCTTTTGAAATAATCGCAGTGATATTATGTTATCATCGTCGTTCGATACCATGCATAAAACATCCGTCCCACTTTAGTCGATATGCAAAACGAACTCATTTCGGTGGTATTCATTCCTTTTGGCGCTATGTGAATGCACTCACTCCGTGCAACTTCCTTGCGTCGATCGATCTGTTTCTGTGCATATACTCGGATGTGCGTTTGTGTATTTATGTGCGTCTGTATGTCTGTGTATGCTTGTTTGTTTGAATGCCTCTATGTGTGCAAGTGTTATATCGAAACCCTTGGGTCAGTGTAGCCTTTTCGGCACCTCGTTTGCAAACTGATCTCCCTCGAGCGGTTTAATGAATCCTCTCATACTCTCTGTTTATCATATCAACGAAGAAGCCTTCGTCTTTAATGCCATTCTCATGGTTTCACAGTCCTATCCCTGTAGTGCTCCACTTAGATCCTCGAGTGTTCTTAGCTAGCATGGTCGCTTGTGAATTTGCGAATTTACATTCCCAAAGGGCATAATGAGAATGCTGTATCTGTTCGTGTTTATTTGTTGTATCGGTCTGTACGTCTGCCTGCTTGCGCCAGACAACTGACAATCGGGTTATTTAAAGTATGAGGGCGTTGTTTCGCATATTTATTGTTTGTTAATAGACCTGAAGGTGATTGGTCGGTGAAGGGCATGCGAAAGCACATACAATATCAACCACGTTGGTACACTTCTTTACCGTTTCTGTTAGCGCAAACAGTATTCCTTTGACTAATGTGAGCCTGAAGGTCATCTTTTACATCGCATGATCCAGCTGAGTGAAGTAAAGGTTATTGAAGTCATTTCATATCATACTTGCGATGTAAATAGAATCTTTTGGACTTTCTTTGGAGGGAATGAGGCACTTAAAAGGAATCTGCGATTGAAGCAGGTTGCGTGTGTCCTGCTTTGTTTATTGTTTCTTTTGATGGTTATTTGACATAGCTGAAGCAGCAACGAGGCAATATTGGCTCATGACACCGCAACCATTCCATCACCTTCCTGATGAAACTTGGCGAAATATTGACCGTTACTAAATTTCTCAAGAATCTACTCACGCGAAAAAAGTAAAAGTTTTATGGACAATGGTTTAAATACCTTTCATCGAATTTTAACTCGTCGAATGGTTTGGATACCTCCTAGAATTGTTTATATTAGGGAATAGGCGATTTTACTGAGCAATTAATTCCACTTTCTTTCTCCCTCCCCCCTTCATCCTGGATATCCACTGGGTATTTTATTGATGACTAATCCTTTATTTTGATGCAACTGCCACTGAAATAATCATTGATCAATTTATAACCATCTTCGAAGATCTCCATAGTCAACCATATAGCCCCCGTTACTAAACCCCCTCAATTGTGCGACAAATCAGAGCACTTCTATGTAGACAGTGGAGTCATATATCGTGCATTTCACAGCAGTGAACACCGATTGCACAGTAGTACCGTTGGCCATGTAAATTCAATGTATAGGCCTCCATTCCTTCATGCGACCTCTTCGTTCACTAAAAACTTATAATGTTGCTCGTATTTTATTCCCCCCCTGTGACATTTTCCAATGTTTGCAGAGGGTATTGACTTTATCACGTAAGTGATATCTCATCCTTACTTCTTATCACTGCTCATTCGTTATACTGCTCAAATATATCGATAGGTGATGAACTTGTCATTTCGTCATATCGGTTGCTGCAACATTTTTCTCATCGATGTTGCAGAAAACTGTCGTACATGTCCAGCAACGTTGTCTCTCAATGTTGCAGGAATTCCTCCTTCTACTGTTCATGATTCTGCTTGTAAATTCATTCATTTTCTTTAGATATCAATTTTATTTCGCAACTACATCTCACTCAATCATTGTTCACTTTTCTCATTTGGAATATTTAAATTTCGGTCGTTGGTTTAATTTCCTTCCAAAACTATCCGATCAATTCCCTTCTCGAATTCAGTTTTTCTTTTTCATCGATTTCCAATTGTTTGCTTGCATTGTGCTTAACCCTTTTATTCATCCATTACGCGTCCTAGCGTTGCATTTCTAAGTACGTCTGAAGGCATTCGAATGTGCAGCGATTATATCAACATAACAGCCAGAGTAATTTATTACGAGGTCAGTATTATTTGAAATGGATGTTGTGGATTAGAGTACAGCCACTCAGTGACATCACTTACTCATGAACCGCTCTGCGAAAGTTATTTCGTTCTCGTTTCCACTCCAGCGTTGCTTTGTTTCAATTTTCGATTGTCATCTTCCATTCCGCAACTTTTCTGGAATCGCGTCCAGAAGAGAGGCGTTACACCGCTTTTACTTTCCGAATTTGTTAAGGCAGAAGGTTCCATACAAAGAGAAACCTTTATTAAAGGGGGAGGGAGAGGGGACTGTCTACGGTTCTGTTGTTCTTATGTGCATTCGCGTAATATTTGCGTGCCTTATACATATATGCAAGACGGCGTGGATGCCATGTGTCGGGTTTTTAGTATTTTAATCAGGGAGTGGAAGAATACTGCAATAGTTGAGGGGCGGTTAGCATGATGATGTGTCTATCTTCAAGCCTCTTGTGCATGGGGCTAAGGCTCTATTAAAGAGGTTTTCATTGAGTCTGTGCTCAAAAAAAAAAAACAATAATAATAATACTTCGATCGAATAGAGATTCTGGGTCAAAAAGAGTGATCATGTGGAGTATTTTTAAACAATAGTGATGCCTCAAGGCATAGGTACCTCACCATCGTGCAAGTAGGCACCCACTAAATTTTTTCTCCCTCATTGACAAGGTTTGTTTTCTGTCCCAGTAATGTTGTCGGCGAGGAATCTTTTCCTCGGTGGGGGTGCTAAATCTCGTCACATAAGTCTGTACTGATCTTTTTTCGTCGATAAATATCGGGGCATCTTTCTCTGTGTTTTTCCAGCGGTGTGAAATTCAATCTTCAGATTTTCTTAAAAAATAAAACGGTTCACTTCGACAGATGTGACCATGATTTACTGTTGTGATCATTTTTTGTTAATAATCCCAAACTTTTAGGTCCGTTTTATCCGATCTGTATTGCTTTATATATTTTGCGTTCTTCGTTTCTTCCTGGACGGATCCTTTATATATGAGAAACCTGAAATGAAAGTCGTTCTAAATGTCTTTGGCCATTTTTTCGTCCTTCCGAAACAAAATCCAAAAGGGAATGTCAACGGATACCCACTATAAAGCGATAAAGATGCCACTTTAAAAAATTCACTCAAGTTTAAGCGCATCAACGCGTTCGAATTTGGTAGGCGATACAATCATTGGACGAAAGAAAACGGGGAATAGAGAAATCGAGATAGTGTACACATCGCATCAACGAAGAATGTCCGTACCAATCGACCTACACTCGAATCGGCGATAAAAACGAGCACATATCGGACGAATATTATCCACTAAATACCTTCCATATTTTATGCTTCACTTATTTTCTATAGGTAAATTGTGAGGGAAAATATCGATATTGTTCAGTCATCGGAATGCATTGCCACTTTCCATTAAGCACTCAACCAATTCTTTGTTTGCTTTGAAAAATGGTCGTTTTCATAAAGATGGTCTCATAGAAGAAAGAATAGTTGAAATGCGGGACTTCATTAATTGTTTTCTGTCTTTTTCTTTATGTACTAAAATTCAATAAAAATACAACCTTGAATAATGAAATTTCCTAGAATTCTTTTATTGACAATCAAATTTTTCTGAGAGAATTTCACACGGTATTCCACATATTCAGTGCAAAAAAATCGGCCTCAATTATCGTTATCTCTTCAACTAACTTATTTGCCCATGCAGTTTGCAAAATCTTGCATCCATATGTATGCATGTCTTTGTCTATCTCTCTTTCCAGTTATTCCAGCTGGGAGTCAGTTAGAATTCATGAACTTCACAAGAAGAGAATTACATATGTCGACTGATAAGCATTTTAAGCCGATTAAGTGGTATTTGGCGACCGATCGATCCGGTCCGGAAGGATTCTTGTCCGCAAGAGGTTTCTGCTACTGATTTTGATTATTGCATATTTTTTATCATCTGTTGGCAGTAATTTTACAATGCATACCGCATGCGATTTACGCAGTTGCACTTGATCACTTATAGTCTTTATTTTGTAACATATAAAATAGAAGGTGTGAATGATCGACGGCGTGCCACAGAAATGGTAATAAATTTCGTTGTGGTTGACTGAACAGATTGTGAGGCTCAAAAAAGTATAACACTTTTCATAGAGTTCGCATTCAGTTACATAGTTCTGATATGAATATTTGTGTTGAAATGTCTTGTCTTACGGTACGTCAGTACTACTGTCCAGGTGAGTCGATTGCCCAACGCTTGCACCTCTAATTTCGGCGGTATTATATTTTCGATTAACAACAGTCAGTGGAAAATATAATTCTTTGATCTCAAATTGATCCCCAGTGTTCCTTGATTTACTAGCATTCCGAAAATGATTTCAGTTCATTTAGAAGGGGAGAGATATGAGCTTCTTTGATCTAAAATTATTCCGTGGTGCCCGTCGATTCGCTAATAATCCAATAATGATTTCACTGCGTTTACAGGAGAGAGAGGGAGAAAGGAAAAGAGAGGGAGGGAGAGTATTCTCAAAAACTATGAGGAATTGTTCAAGGAGCTTTGATATTGTCTACATAAGACGACTTGAATACTTCAATTCGTTTTGACGATAGATGCAACCCGTAATGGTGTTCGTTTGCAATGCTCGTAGCCCTTTGAAAGAGTGGCTGGCCCCCGTGCATGGCAACGGAAGCTGCTTTGACGCACAATACAGCTTTTAGCGTTTGCGAAAAGTGCACTTATACTTACCAATATGAACGTGCTGCCAATCATGTTACATTTTCTTGAGGGAACCGTAAATTCCCAATTCAGTACGTTAACCCAACTTATAGTATTTTTATTGCTGGTCTATTTTTACTTGTTACCTCTGACGTTTTAGCTCTCCATGATCACAGTTATCCGCTTCTCATTGAATCTTATATCCACAAAGTACGTGATGTATCATAAAACAAATGCAAATGCATAACTGAATTTTGGAGCATTTGTTTGTCCTTCTGCGTAGCTTTGATTCGATTCCGTCAGCTTTTGGTTGTATTCAGTTCCTTCTCAATAATTTCTTTGATTGCTACTAGCAGTATAGTATCAGTCCACATTTATATGGATTCATCATTAAAGGAGGTTAATTATCACAACCACCGACTGTTTGATGGCGGATTTATCATATCACTCACCTAAAATTACTTTCGGTTTAATTTATTTTCTTAAATTTCTTATACGTTATTACTAGGCTGCACCACAGTCAATGAGTTGATTAGAGAAAATTGGATATGTTCTCACTTATTTCCTGCAGCCGAACAAAAGTGCGACGCTTTGGCACCGCATGCAGCACGTCATTTCCGAAATGCTAGCCGCCGATCAGCTCAAGGAGCATGCCAGATTGATCACATGTTTGGCGAGAAAGGCGCATCATTTTCGACACTTCTCACCCCTCCCCTCCTTCTCCCCCTCACCACCCGCATCCGCCCACTCACTACAACTACTTTGCACAGCACCAACATGTCGTTTGCATATGAATTCTGCCTAAGCGTTGTGGTGGTCTGGATTTTTCGAATATTTGTTCAGTTAGGGCCTTTGAGCTTCTTGCAATCTTTTTTGTAATATCCATGTTCAGATCTCACTTCAAGTCTATCGCATTTATTGTTTTGTTCAGATCTCACTTCAAGTCTATCGCATTTATTGTTTTGCTTTTTCCTTCCCATTAGTTTGTGATTAATGTCTTCACTCAAGTTTCAGTTTCGTTGTTCACAACTATGAAAAGCGATGCTTCCTTTGCTTCTGCTTCTTCTCTGGGGGGGGGGGGGGGGGGGGGGGGGGGAGAGAGATCATACTGAAAAATTATGTTAGACAGCTTGATCTTGTCGTTTAACTTATAAATGAGGAAATATGCGAGATGAGTCCACAAGAAAGGCTTCTGGAATCGCTTGCTAGACCACCCACTGAAAATTGTCTGCTAATGCAAAAATGTGCATTTTGATGCTTCTATGTGACGAGCGAAGTGAACATCCATAAAATCTATAAACGACCACTAGTAATGCGCACTCATACAAAACTCCACCAAACCAGTCCTAAATATTTGAGCACCTTTAAAGGACCATAACTTATTTAGTGATTTGGATTTTAACATAGTGAATGCGAGGTGCTCATGCAATTATCAATATTTCGGTTGGTTTTCGGAATGAGAAAGGCCAACGTTGTGATTTAGGCAAATTTGAATTGCTGCATACAGAGCATTATAAAAAATTTTCTTACAATCACAATACGTTCTACACGAATTTAAACAAGTTTCTGAGCCGTATCGTCCGTCGTATAGTTGACCAAGATGGTATTAAAGCTTATGTGCTGTGTCAGGTTTGGACCAAACCCATCTAATTTTTTCACCTCGCTTTAATTGACTTTCGGGCTGAGATTGTCTCAGACCAGACATGATATCATCACAAAACGCTTTGCGAAAGCAAGTTTTCTAAGAGCGCATTAAAGACATCCGAAAAAGAACACTGAGCATAGAGAAAAATGATGAGCATTATGCCCCTACCCTCGGTTAGACCCTTTTGACGCAGCACGATACGAGAAAATTCGTTGCTGAAGTGCAAGGTGGTCAGATATATAGGTTCGAGGCGTTATTTCGTTCATCAGCAAAACTGTAGCTCTAAGAGAAGCGAGGGCGAGAATCTGGCATTGCATTTAAGCGAGCTTTCTGCAAAACTCCCTTCGACTGGCTACACCGATCCACGAATTCGTGGACTTGGCTCTCTCCACTCTAGGTCGGCCGGTACATCGACCAGTCCACGCACGGACTAAGCCATCACGTCCCATCCCTCCTGCTTCGGCGAGATGACGTTGCGCTTATGGCTACTACGGCATTATTACATTTGATTGCATCGTGCTGGACTTGTGTCGAGAGTTGTGACCAACTCCATGCTCTACCGTTGTGAGCACTCGGATCCATATCCTTCGAATAAAGCTAATGAAAGGTCTCAGTTCCAGTCTCAATGGATACGAATATTTTGCAAAGTGTTTCAGTGATGCGTCCTTCTTCGTTTAGATAACTCCTTACATTACAGTCATTCGTCTGAAATTGTTCAATATAAGTAAGAAATGTGGTTTTTCTTACCGAGTCGAATCTTCAAGAATCCAAATTTAATATTCATTTGTGTTCTGATATTTCAGTCATTATCAAATCATCTTGGCTACTGAAATAGCCACAGCGGATAAATTATACACTTAACTTAGGGTTTTCGAAAGCAGAACCAGAAAGCTTTTTGGTTTCCTCGAAAGAAGATGGGCTTATTTAACGATGTCAATTCTCTTAACGAGTACGACTAGGATTTTATGGATTGACATGCCGGGCATACAACCTTCTCTCATCTTCCTTCTCATTTCCTTTGCTGTCTCTGTCTATCGCTTTCATTTTCCTCTCACTTTCCGTTATGTCAACATCAACGTTTGGGTCCTTCAGCTTGAATTTACAAACAACGATATTCTTTCTTGACACTAGCAGAGAAGGAAATCATTCCTCTTCTTCGCGGTAGTTCTCATTGATTCTACAAGTTCTTCTATCATTAAACTCTCGGCTCATACGTTTCGAAAGACATTGCGTTATTTCACGACAACCACAACTTGAACAAGAAACTTCATCATTAAATTCATAACAGTGTTTGATTCACGCGCCATTATATCATGGCATCATTAAGACATAGGAGATGATGACATCTGATGCCTGTAGCTTGACCTCATACTTCAGCGTAGTTTTTAAGAAGTAGCTTCATCTCATCACTGTACCTGTTTTTCGAGAAGGCATTTGTGCAAAGTAATCCCCTTATAATTGGTCTTGTAGCGCACTATCACTTTCCTGAAAGTATTAATCGATCAGGTTGATGGATATTATTAGAGAATGGCTGCTAAATCGAACTTTTGTGCTCTGAATTTTATTTTCTTTATCCCCAGAATTTCGAGTTTCACGAGCCTGTGAATTTGCTTCTCGAAAGTGCGCTAAAATGGCGTCATATGCGGGCATACGTGTTTAATGTATATGTATGTCTGTCTGTCATACTAATAGTTCCAACGCGGGTTCCACTGAAACTAAACTTACAAAATTCGGTGGATATGGCGTGTATTGTGGAATAGTCTCCACTATATATAATCCACACTGACCACTTCGGAAGAAGCATTTAAATGGGTCGGGAAATTTTTATTGCACTTTACGCTGGTCGACTGAATGAAAAACTAAATTTTTTGGAAGCTTGCGTGAGCAGCATGCAGTGAAAAAAAATCAAGACTTGGTTTCGCATGTTCAATTCTTTCCTGTGAACTGATCGCTTCTCTGAGCCGATACAGAAATTAAAATCATCGTAAGCTGCCCCCGAACGTTTTTCTGCTCATTTTTCCTCATTGTCCAATTTTTTCTGGCAACCCTTATTGCATGTATATTCTACAGTTAGTCTATAGCTGCCAGATATCACGAAACCGTTGAAAACCAGAATATGGTCGAGTTCGACCCCCGCCTGTTAAGCAGGAACTCCGCAGGGCAAATTGGATCCCGACCAAAGCTATAAACTTGCAACGCTTTGCAAAATCTGTTTAGGACACAATTGACTTCACGAAAATTTGCACTAAACTTTCATATTCCCGTCATTGAATGTATGGGGGTGAAGATCGAACAAATTACGGTTTCGTCGCTAAGCTTTAGAATTTTTAGATTCTCCAGTTTCGATGGTTCGAAATGGGGAGTGAAGCGTTTGAACAGTGGACATTGCCACTCATATACCTTTGCATCCTTCTCGTTCCTCCATCTTTTCGATATTCATCGTTGTTTTATATTTGTACAGGAGTGGTTAGCTGCGATGATGGGCTGTTGGGGAACGCGATAGTGTTCATTGTTGCGCTAATTGCGGGTATTGTCATTAATGGCTAACATTTATACGCAATGATGTTGCCGCTGCTCTCTCCTATCTGAACGGAAAGCAGTGGTTGCCTTCAATGTTCAGTGTGATGCTAATTGCGGTTGCATTTTTGGTCTGCATCAAATCCATTCGTTTCTGGCATTTACCACTGCTGTGCCGCTGCGACGATTTGCACCGCCTTATCCGTTATTGACAGCTGCTCTATAGTAATTAATAATTAATAATTAATAATAATTAATAATAATTATAATAATTATAATAATAATGATAATGGTAATGATAATGGTAATAATAATAACGATGGTAATGATAATGATAATAATAATAATAATAATAATAATAATAATAATAATAATAATA
>JAARMF010001836.1:11723-23230 GCA_022844705.1 Toxascaris leonina
AATAATAATAATAATAATAATAATAACAATGAATCAGACAACAATATTTTTTCTTATGGTAATCGGTAGTACAAAAACCATTGCCCTCCGGTCTCCCCCCCCCCCCCCGCCCCGCCTCACCTCTATTGCCTCCTTCTTCTTTCCTCTACATAAGCTGCATTTGCTTATCTGACCAATGCAAATCAAAACACATAGCATGTTCGAGTTTGACACTAAGAGTTGCAACAACCGAACACCGAGCGTGATATCATTAGCCCTATCATCGCATCAAGGGTTGAGTAACAGTATTCGGGAGTTATATTCTGACGCATTGCTATATTTTAATCCATAAAGGATTAATGAAATTATTCATCCGACTAACAACAGCTTATACATACAATAAGCATTATGTGTATATTCCAAATAAAACCATTTCAGTAATTGATTGTAAGAGGATATAATGAAAATCAAATCGGTTTTGTGCCAATATTCGTGTATCAATTGGAGTTCAAGTTTCGACATACATTCTCATTAGTGTGTTCACAAATATACGATCGCCACCATAAACAAAAATGGGACATCCCACACGCAGTGAACAGTGGAAACTGAACGCTCGCTAGCATCGTCGCATGTCGGATGCCGTTAATTCTCGTATTTTGTGCAAATGATTTCCGCGGAACTTCTGTGATTTTCATGTATGATGTCAAACCTTTATTGTTGATCGAAGCTGGTGGACGTCATCAGATTTCTGTCTCGTTTTGAATGCCCGTGAGACTGGTGGTACTAGCAATACGCGCTGGGCAGGATGAAGGCGAAACGAGAGCTCAATTTTTTGAAACAGAAATTCGAATGTTCTGCAAAATTTCGAAACCGTGATTCTGTCTTTATTTGCCAATAATCCAGAGTTTTTGACCGATCATGATGCGTTTCGCGGAAGGACAATGTCAGCCACTTGAGCGAACAGCTCAAAGGCGCCAGCACTAACATATTGCTGTCCAGACTGATGCGGAGGAGGTGAGCATTTCTCCCGCCTGAACGTGATGCAATAAACCAAGACAGACTAGATTTTCTGAAGCTGTACTCTATCTTCCTCGTGCCTTGCAAAGTATTGTCGAGATAATTAACTGTGCGAGCCTCAAGTGCTAGCTTCTCACGCTTAGACCTCGGCTTGTGGTTACTCTGGCTCGTCGATGTAATCTAGAATCATCTGCCATGTAAGATCCACTATCAGCTCATTTCCCTACTACTTTTCAGCTAGCCGAAATTGGCAACTCTCGTTTTCAGGTCGGCTTTTAAAGTCAACTTTCAAATCTGAATTAGGTTGCCTGAGCAAAAGGGCCTTTATTCCGTCCTAAACAGACCTATTTGCATTGAGATTCATTCACCGAATTTTGCAAGCACCGAATGCAAATCGTAGAGATCTGTGCTAATTTTTGGGGCAGGGAGTAGAAAAGAGGTTGGATGCAACGGCAGATCGTACAGTGGGAGTTGCCACCAAAATCAACACTTTCAAAAACATTTCTGTATTTTAACGTGCCAATATTGTTTACAATTTTCTTACTTCTTATGTCCCGGATATATGCATGTTGATTAATATTATGCTTATTACTCTTTCAAGATCGCCCTATGAAACGTGTTTATTTTTCACACTGATACCGGAATGTCGCATACGCGACGCATCGTAATGCGTGCATCCATCTTCTCGTTTCTTGCGCTCTAATCGAAGCGTCTCAGAAATATAGCCTAAAGGCGATTTCCGATGGAAGGTGATTCATGCGCAGTTTGTAGTTTTATCTAGGCTGTCTTCACTTTCTGTTTCTCCAGTTCAGCTTCACTCCTCAATATTCCTTCTAACGATAATAAAGGATAATCGATGTTCAGTGATTTTTCATTTCGTGTTCTGAGTCCAATGTGATCGCATCGTTTTAGAACAATATAAACACCTTGGGCAGTAAAATTGCTATCTAAAGCAATTGAAGTTCTGGAATTCACCCTTTCGCTTGCTGTGAATTATTGCGGCCGATATTTGATGGCCATTCAACATTTCGAGGAATAGCATGAACTTTTCGTGTATCGAGGAGCTTAGTGCATGCATTGCAAAACTTATGTATGGACTCGGTTTATTGACTCATCCAAACCCATAATGAAGGGAACAGTTTGGAATTTACTTGTTCATGGTTTTGATTGGTTTCACGGATTGGAGATTGTTGAATGGTTCGGTATAGATTGTTGAACCTTGTCAGGCGATCGTTTACGAATCGTTCGGTGACACCCTTCTACCAGCTGTATGTCTTCTTGTAGATGTGTTATCCATTCACTTCAAATCGAGTGTCGTCTTTTTCCTCGTGGTCCTCAAGTGAGTTATACTACAGTGAATTATTTCCATCAAAGGTCTCCCAATATCAGGAAGGAGGAGGAGGAAAGGGAAGTTAAACCATCAAACTTGAAGAGGCAAATGATTCTGTATCAGTTCATCGGTCGTGACGTACAAAATTGGAATCGCAAGGTGGACAGATAAACAGATGCAACAACTCAATGCTGTTGGCGTCAGCTGTTTTGCAGCCTCTCTGGTTTTGCAGCGATTTCAGTGTGTTCTCAAAATATAAAAAATATCGAGGGATTTAGTAAACTAGTGTTCTAAACGAATGTGATGCACATGTGAGCGGAGGTGCAGAAATGTGAGATAGTTGTGCGAGACAGTCACGTTTCATTGAATGTAAGAGCCCTTCTCTTCCCCTCTTCACTACAATCCTTGTTATCACAAAAGAGGCTATGAACTCGCTATCATTTTTCGATGCTATTCAACAAAGTTGTAAAGGGAATCGGCAAATATAAGTCTCATGCAAACCGATTATAGCTGCTAAACCTATATATTTGTCTAAAACGTTTTTATAAAGCAACAGGAAGTAGCGATCAACGATAGAACCAACATAAGAATGTACACAAGAATGAAATGGAACATGTAAAGGGGATGAGAATCATTCATCCATTTATACAAATCTCAGTTGCACACTTGCGACCCTTTGTGGTCTGATTTAAAAAGTTTTATCATAGCTACGCACTAGCGACAGGAACAATGGTATAATTTGGCACTTCTGAAATAGTTGCACTCAGCATCGGCTTTGTAGGAACTTTTCATCATTTGCCGCTTTGAAATTGAATTATTCATCCATAAGAGAGAACATAAAGGAGGGGGGAAGTTTCACAGCTTTGTCATTGCGGTATTGCTAGCCTATCTTTTCATGCGCTTTACATCCGTTCTTTTTTCATCAAATTATATGAGCTTTACCCTACCCCTCCCCACTCCTCTCCATTCCCCTCATCCATCCCTCCATCCTTTTGCAACTTTTGTATGCTAAACCTTGTCTAAGGTAAAGACTCACCTATGGCAAGCGTAACGACTAGTGAGGAAATAAATTATTTTAAAACATTTGCATGTGATTATCGGATAACAAAGAAATGTGTTATAACCTATTCCTTTGTGAGACATGATAGTAGCCATGGGTTGTTTTGATCGTTATTCATCGTTTGGTTGGCTATAGTAGTTCCAATAAGAAAGGAGATTCTGTAACATATGTTTTCGCCGTTTCTGAATACCTCATAGACCGAAATATCGCAATTTCGAAAATTGTAACACAGTGATTCTCTATTGCACTGTCTGATTGTTTCCTTTTCCGCCGTACTGTTTTCACATTCGCCGCATTGTTGATGATCACATATTTATCACAGAAATGTGAAATATTTGAATGATTTCAAGGTGGAATCTAAAGTGCGGCTTTGAACGATTGGCGTTCACTTGCGCATTTATGTTTCTTAGGACGAGTCAAGGGTCTCATAGAGGTGGAAAGCTGCAATAACTGACATTTTCCGAAGAAGTATAATAGAATGGTAACATATGTGTTAAATGAATTCTGCATTCCATCAAATATTTTTTTTACTTCTGACTATTTATTATTTTCCGTACTTTTTCACGCAACGAACGTCCAATCAGCTTTGTAGTTCGCATCGATTATTGGAATATGAGCATGAGGAGTACGAACAGGTTGTCAGCATCTAGAATGCAGCTAACTTCCTGCTTTTATTTCATTTTTCCCTTTCGTCTTGAAAGAGGGAAGCTGCAATAATTTGCACGCAATATAACAGGCGCGTTTCGTTTATTTTCATATACATCTCTGCAAAAAAAGGCGAGTGCATTTTTTTGTTTTGTTTTCGAGTGTTCATTCGTTCTGATAGATGGCTGTAGATTTCATATTCTCAGAAATCATGTCTAAAGACGTTGAAGAAACTCAGGACTCGTATAAGGTCATCTCTTTGAAAGCATAGTAGCCCCAAGCTTTTCAGGTGTTGTCAGTTTTAATGCTGAGCTTATATGCTTTCTACTTCAGGAAACTATCTCACTAGTTGAGTGATGCTTCGTTGAAGCAGTTCAACTGCACCGAGAGTGAGTAAACAACATCTGAAGTAATTTATTGTTTTCGTGCAATATAATTCCTTGTTCAGGTTGCTCGTTTGGGCTCAACTTATCAATAATCCCTAATAATCCTTAGGCCCTCATACATCCAGGGAGATGGTGCCTGCAGGAATCCTGGACCCCATTTTCATCCCTACTTCTCTGCACATGATTTCTAATAATCTGAAGCGCTCAAAAGTAACCTTACGACAACCCATGTTTTTGATTCTGCACCACATCGTCCGAACAAACGTTATCAGTGAGTTCGGAGATTGCACATCCACGGAGATGTTGCGCCTCCCCGCAGCTTCATCCGACCTTGAGCCCTATAAGCGCTTGACGCCAACTAGTGACCAAGAGATTACTAACAAACAATAAAACCTGCCTAATCATATATATCCAGATCCCAATTTAATCGTTTTGCTAGGAACCGTTTCGTTTTCCAACTCAGTCGCTTGAGAAGTGCGGTAGGATTAATGTTAGAGACATGCAGACTTTTTGAGCACGTTCGGGTGGCTATAGCTGGCAGCAGTCGATGCTAACAGACATAAGCCTTGTATCTTTCATCGCCCACCTAACTTCAACAGTTCTTGAGTTGGAAATACTGACACCAAAAAAAAAAAGGCACAAGCGTGACGTCATCACAGTGCGCCTTTACGAATGTAAATTTGCAACAGTGTTTCGAAGCTATCGTCATGGGAGCGATCTCATGCGAGTTAGCAACAAATTGTCGAAAGTTTAAAGTGCCATTGTTGGTATCAGTATATCTCTGCGGTAAGTTGGTTATTCGAGCGTCAGCAATATGACAACGTGGCGTCTGCTGGTGTGTGCTGCGAGCGGATGGTGATGACGATAGTTGCTTAATCCTCGCCTAGAAATACGAATATTTAAACAGCTGTCGCACGATATGCCACCCATCTGTGCTTCTGTTACGCTTCTCATATGTGTATTGATCTATGGGCATTGCAATCGCAAATGGCACTCATTGCTCGTCTCTGTCTCTTCGATATTGGCCGGTGATCACCTCCAAATTTCGTAATATTTACCTAAGTTTATGTGGTTAATACTCAAAAATATGCGTGCGTATTTGAATAGTTTTGTGCGCGTAAGTTGTTGAATGCATCCGCACCTGTAAGTCTTTGAACGCATACGCACCTGTGAGTAATCGTGAACAAAGTCTTTCAGGAGAGTGATAGACAAAATATTCATTTATTACTCTATTTAGTTTATTTTCAGTGTATAGAGTTGTCAAGTTGTTATGTGGACATCTTGTGAATACTAAATGAAAAAGAAGTGACGTTGAATGTTGAATCTTTCTCAATTTAATATATATGCAAGTTGCCGCTAGTTGCGTTTTCGTTTAAATGAACCAACAGAAACGTCTCAGCTGTCCTTCTTTCATCTTCCTCCCGTTTATCCCCTTCTTCCCCTTCCCCTACTCCTTCCTCCTGCCCTTTCCCCGACATCCCCTTCCCCCTTTCCTCTTGTCCTCCTTTCCCCCCTCACTTATAAGAAGTTGACTGGGTATGTATAAGGATGTTTCATGCGATTCTTTTCATTCATACATGTTCCAACTTTTGTGACTACCAACAACCGTGGTCTGCGGCAAGCCATTTCCATAAACTAACTATGTTTGTCTGTGCAGAAATCAAACATTTTTTCCTTAACACTGCTGGTAACGAATAGATCTAGCAATTGAAACCTGGCAAGAACGTTTCTACTGAGGAGTTTTCTTATGCAGTTAGGCAGGAAATAATGCTGTCATTTCCCTTCTTCGTTTTGAATATGATTTGTAATATTGTTTGGAAGCGCTTATCTGTTAAATATTCCCCGGGAAGTTGCATCCTTGTAATCATTGCTGTCGAAGTAATTGCCATACGAGCTTCAAACATTTCAGCTTACTTCAGTTTCTCCCATCCGTGGATTTTTACTTCGATTGATAACGCTGATGTAATTATTAGTAAAATGTGAAAAGATTCACTTGTTCGAGGCTTGTACATTAACTGTTAATATAAACACTAGCTCTGAGGATGTGATTCTTCGAAGGCGAAGATATGTGATCTTCCTAGGCATATTATTTGCCGGTTCACAGCAATCAACGTCACCGTTAACGCTGAGTGATCTTTGGTTCTCTGTTGTTGCTTGGGTAGGTAGTTGCTCACTTCGACTGATTAAATCGGGCCCATTCATTTTCCATATTTTTGCAATTAGCATCCAAGTTGCAGCTTTTGCAATTTGCATTTGCCATGCAAATTCGACGTTGATAGTTTGACGCTGCAACTTGCTTTCCAATGCAAAAAAGTTAAAGCAGTATGTGCAACATATTTGTTGAGTTGGGGTTGTCGTCTCACTGCAAATAACTTTGTTTACTCAACAAAAACAAGAAAACCCGTGTAGTGCATACATATACGGTCATTGTGATGATTCGCTCCAATAAATGCAGAACACCATTTCGAAATTTCTGCCGACTCTATAGGCACTGCTAACAATAGCTAATCCTCGCTCATCACCACTCGCCCCAATGCATCTATATTCGTTCGCACACAATAAGCCAGTATTATGCACCGATGGATCGGAGCACGGTCTCCGCTCGAGCGACTGGCGAATCATTGCAGACTATCGACTGTCATCGTTCCTGTATACTTCCCACTAGACGCAGACGCATACACTCTTTCTTCCTCTCACTGCCTCTCTTTTCTCTCTTAGTGATTGCATGGGTTCTCTAGTTGTATTTAAAAATTTCTGTGCGCATTTATCTCCCTTAGTTTCTTTATCTATGCTTGAAGTGTAGCACGTTTCTCTTGTTTAACTCATCCATTGTTTTCTTCTCTGCATAAAACACTGAATGATGCTCTCCAAAATGATGTCTCTGTGTATTGCCAAATGCAGTATACCAATTATACATAATTGCGCACACCGAAAACGATTTCCGTCGCGCAGAAATATACAATCGCACTCTTCTATCAGGGTAAACAGGGGTAATGGCGACTCTCTTTCTCTCGTTCTCTCTTTCTCCCTGTTCCCCTGTCTCTCATCGCATCAACGAAGATGTTGAAGACAGTTGGCAAGGAAACGCTCGTTCACTAGTTTTCCTTTTTCACTCTCCGAAAGGGATGGTTTTAAATTTCGGCCAGCTGACCACGGTCACTATCGATTACAAGCTTTATACCGACCTATGAAAAGCGCCGTTTAACACGTCGTTGCATAGCGACGCAGCGATTACCTTAGTGAGCGCCGCTGCTGTAAGGATATTTTGTTTTTGGCTGTCGGAAGACGGGCCATTCTGCATAGACCAGAAAAGAGGCCAAAGAGTTTTTTCTTCGTTCA
Source organism: Toxascaris leonina (assembly GCA_022844705.1). Taxonomy (NCBI): domain Eukaryota; kingdom Metazoa; phylum Nematoda; class Chromadorea; order Rhabditida; family Ascarididae; genus Toxascaris; species Toxascaris leonina. Next base: position 19,480 of record JAARMF010001836.1, read on the forward strand.
TGGACCTTCTCTTCAGAATATTTATGAGATGTGGTGAAAAGTAATGCGAGTTTTAATTGATCATTGAACGCATAAATGCACTGCAAATTGGAAATTTCTCTCATGTGATCCTTTGTTTATTTACAACGAATTTTGGTCTTCGGAATTGTTTTCAGGTCAATAATTTCAGTGGAATATATGGTGATTTTATTTGGAATAAATGGCGATGATCAAAACGATTTAGCCTCCATAATTCCTTTATTTTCTAAAAATCTTTGAAATTTCCGACTGACATTTCACACTTTGCCGCACTAATAATAAATAAAAATAAAAGTATTTGTGAAATTAACGACAATAGCGATGGTGATATCAGTGATAACAATAATATAACGTTGTATTTATGCCCTCTGGTCAGTAAGTTTGCTGTTGCACAGGCCGTTACCGGAATACGAAACATCTGTTGACGTTCGCCAAGACTGCCCACGGATCTATGTTTCATCCTTCAAATCGCTTGCAGTTACCGGGCATTCTCGCTGTTTTTCTCCTTGCTATTGGCGTTGACTAATTATGAAGCGGTTAGGAAATCGTGTGACATGTTAAGAAATGCTCGATTCAGTCACCAAATAATAATGCAGAATTTTCGTCGAAATTAGGAAAAGCCTTTTTCAGATAAAATATATTTCGAATGAAAAATTCCCCACTATGCTGAATTTCAGCTACAGCAGCTGCGTATTTTCTCATTCATTCACTTAGTATAGCCAATGATACGGTATAAAGCGAATTATGCAGGCGATAAATTGGCAACGATGATTCGATCTATAAGTGACTATAGTTGCTCGAACTCAGGCACTGACAATTCATTTTATAAGGATTGATAGTTTGTCCACTGATAAATTATATGATAAAGCAATGACTGCTTGTTATGTTATCGTTCAGAAATGAACTGGAAGCTTGAATTAATATTGGGGCTAATCGAAAGAAATTCAACCGCGAGGCTCCGTCTCATGTAGTCTGTGATGGCGATAGATAAGCGGGAAAGTTTGCGAAAAATTTTTGTTGTTTCAGCGCTGTTGTGGCTGTCCAGTTGAACACATGGGCTGAAATGCACATTCCCTTTGTCTTATATGCTCTTTGAGAAAGTTTGAATTCGTTATCGCAGTAAAAGCAATAACCTCGTTGTGTTGGAGAGCACTTCGATGTGCTGTTGGTGGTGCATTGTCGGCATTCAATCCAACTTATTGAGTGCCCATCGAATTCAACCATTGCGATTCGATTGCTCTTTAGCACTCGTCTCTCGCACTTCGCAGCGAAAACCGATAAAGTCCACTAAAACCTTTGAATGACTACAGGGAGGGAACGGGCATCGATGAGACCTGAAATGTGACTTGGGGTCACCGATTTAGCTGGAGTACTTTGAAGCCAAAGGTGATCTAATATTGCAACACTATGAAAATAGCTCAATATCGTGAAAGTTTTGCTGTTGTCCATCCGATGGTCATTCAGTTTTTTGCTTTTCCTCTGCCTCATTTCTGTGCCGGTCAACGGAAGTATCACTTCATAATCCAGATCAATAGAAGAAATGTTCGTAATCCTCGTCATATATTATATGACGATTCAGAATGCTAAAGAAATGTCATTCAAATATTGTAGGGTGCAACTCCTTTCTATAATCGGAGTTCTTGAGTTACGGCGCTTGCCAAAAAAGTGTAATTTGCCAGTTTTTATGGCGTCCGATTGTCACATTTTGCCTCGTTCTCTCCTCACAATTCCTTCGGATTATCGAAGAAAATATTTGGACATGTTTTTCTGCCTCTGTAAAGGGCCGTACTGGAAAAGGTTTCGCATGAGGCCGAGAAGAGAACACGAATCCCGAAAAAATGGGTCTGTGTTCTATGATTTCGGATGAGAAATCGAATTCCCGATGCCACCATCTGGTGCCACTTTTGGTTAAATTGCATGTGATTCAGTCGGAAAGTTCTTTTACTTCATTTCTGAAACACCAATTTCTATATTAGACCTTATTTTGATTTCAAATCAACGTCAGTTCCTAAAAACAGTTGCATCCATATACATCAGAAGGCTGTTCATTTCCTTCTAGATGTCTATATTAATAAATAAATAAAGAGTCTTGTCATCGGTTACCTTTGTGAAACGTTTAAACAAGCATTGTCTAAATTTCATTCTCTTGAGGTTAGTGCAGTCTTTTGCAGTGCTTCCTTAAGATTCCTGAATAATCATACGCGTTGTATGCTGTATCTTCGTTTCAAGCTAATGCGTCTTCAACCGCCGCTGGCCTTGACGTTTGCACAGGTGACGCGCATGGTAGAGAACTTTCGAGTTGCGTTGCCCTAATACTGAAGAACTGATGCGACGTCATACCCACTGTAATAGTAATGTTTTTATTGGCAGTCATACCCGATCGTTGAAATGCCCGAGAGATCGTTGAAAAGACTGAATGTGAGAGTTGGAGGTGAAGATAGAGAAAGGGGTTAGGGAAGCGGTCGAGGGGCAAGGCAAAGTTAATTGGGAAAAATTGCATCTCACGAACATGTTGGTTGCGTTTTTACTGATTGCTTAGGGTCGCCTCTGCTTTCATTAGTCGGGATGCAATCCAGTATTCGGGGATCTAATTGAATGGTCTTCATTTTCTGATTTCTTTATTTCTTCATGAAGAGAAGTAAACTTTTGCAAAGAATCTTTTGATATTTATTTTTCCTATCCTCATTTCTTTCCTATCCAAAATGAGCAATTTAATCCCACTTCTATTTCTGACATTACATTAAATACATTGGAATTACTGAACTTTTTTCAGTTTCGTTGAGTTTCCTATCGCACCTGTCAAAATATTGGAGGCGTCTTACAGTATTATTATTACTTTCACGTTACCTCCAGCGAAAATGCAAGCAAGTTCACTTGTACTTCTGAAACTGTGGAGTCATAGGCAATGAAAAGGTATCACCGTCGTCTCACTGTTGTTATTTAGATCGGTCGCATTAAGAAAATTCCGTTCTATTCGGTTGAACTTTTTGTAAGATATCGGCAATATTTTGAGCACTGAAGCGTGAGCAACTCTTTTTTTGAGGAGGAAATGGACTGATTTGAAGATTGCTACAGAGTTTCACCTTGAAGCGCTCACGGTATCCGGCAGCTTCCATTGCTTCAGCTTATTCAACTGCCGAATAGGTGCTGACACACCGACGGAAACCTGCAAACACGTGCAGACATACACACGCACATCGCATTGAGTTTTGCTAAAGCAAATCAGAGCGAGCTTATACGAATAGCCGAAGGCGTTCTTCATTGTGTTCCCTAGACATATCGACTGAGCAGATATTCGTTCGTTTTCGGCATAGATCGGCCTCGACGTGAATCTAATTAAAATGGCTATTTTGGTTTTCCGCATCAATGAGCTGAAATCCTTAATAGAAACTGAAGATCATGGCCCATAGCAAAGCATTTTTCAGGCAATGGCTCTTAAATTAAACACACACTCAAGTCATCTAGGCTGTTGAGGCATATTCCACATCTGCGACTGAATTGCTGCACATGTTAACGAGAAATTTGAATATCGCTGTCGCTTTAGCAAACATAAGGGAATTCGTGAGCGTAATTTTTGCAATGGGGAAAGCCGTATCCCATGTCGCACCTACTGCCTATTGGACTTTATCTGATGTACTTTGTGAGCTCAAGTATATGTCGCTTGGCTGCAGAATACAGCGTCAACGAGTTCTTATGGGGGGGGGGGGGGGGGGGGGGGGGGGGGGGGGGGGGG
>JAARMF010001836.1:23353-34031 GCA_022844705.1 Toxascaris leonina
AGGGGGAGAAGAAAGTGGGATAGAGAAAAGTCGGGAGGGGGCACGTTGATGCTATTTCATTAATCTTTTTGGGATGATCATAAAACTTATTCACAAAGCACTTGAATCGTGATGCTTCCAAGTCTACAATGCGACGAATATCTCCAATTGTCGAGTATAAAATGTTTGCTCATTTCTTTTGTCGTTTAATTTCTTTTCTAACCTAATCGACCACTTTAGTTTTTTATAGTTTGTTGTGGATGTGTGTCGTTTATTTGAACGGATCACAATACAAACATTCGTAATCAACATGAAATGCTCATCTCAACAAGGCTTGCGGAAGTGATTCTCTGCAACGACCGAGCTAATATCAGAATCGCTTTGTTGGCGCATTTGCAATCGGATTTTGAAAGTTCTCGAGAAACAGCAAAACATACTGTATTCCAAAGTTGATGATAAAATTTAGTTCGTACACTAAACAAGATAACTGCTTGCTCGGACCGATGTGATAATATAAAGTGAGATCACTGAAATAGAAACAAATAAAGAGGCGAAATGCTTTTATCAGAATGCATTTCGAAATATAAAAGATGATGCATAGATAATTAAGCAAGGAGGCTTCATTTCTCACTCGTTCATAATTCAAAAAGTACAGATAGTTGTGGAGAAGAAGCAATTTTACATCGAGTTTGGGGCGGAAATGCAGCCAGCCAATAGAAACAGTGCATTTAAGGAGTGCCAAAGGAATTGCAGTGCTGTGTTACGCTTCGACGACTCCCCACCATAAAGTTTTATGTTTCCTTTTTCTTCTTTAGTGAATGGCCCAACTTGGTGGACTGGTTGGCTGGCTGCTTGGTTGATACGTTGATTGTTTGGTTGATGGGCCGTTAGTTGGTTAGTTGGCTGCTTGGTGTGTTATTCAGTTGAGCGAATTGAGTGCTAGCACTCCTTTCTTCATTTCGTCCATTAAGTAGCAGCATATCTATTCAAGTAGGAAACCCACCGATCTATGAATGTCCTGCGTGCTTGGCGGTGTTTGTCCCTTTCTTATCTTTAGACTCTTAACCCACAAATAAGATCAACCAGAAATGGCACATAGTTATGCGCTCAGATTTTTTTGTTGACATTCATGTTTTTTTGGGGCAAAATTGGAGCATTTTTCACATTTTCTTTCATACAGCTCTAGAAATAATGTGCCTTATTCTCTCCTGCTTCAAAATGTGTCTCCCTCCCCCCACCACCCCTCCCCCTGCACCCAGAACAGCTTCACTAGGACTTACTGTTCACGAGCAATTCATTTTTCAAGGAATGGTGAGGGGGAAGGGGAGGGAGGGGTGGAGAGGGTAATTAATTAAAAAGCGATTGCTAACATATCGTTCAGTTTCACCTACAAATCCCTGAAGTATGATATTTGTTGATGGAGAATAGCTCAAGGCCGATCGTTGCAGTTTTTTGCGATGACCGTATCCGTTCATCTGTTTGTATTTGCCGGTCAGTGGATTCGGTAGTGCAATTCGTAAATCACTGAAACTAAAATGCAGAACTTGGCTGATTTAACGGTCGCGTTAGGAAGATCTCTGTTTACCAAATTTTCATTGATTTGTTGTGTTAGAGACGTTTAAGATTTACAGCATGCATTTTGTATTTTACATCGGTACCCTGTGGTGGTTTTTTAATGTGTTTGCACAGCTGCCACGTTATCCCAAATGCGTTTGCAGCGGTATTTTGTGTGAATCGGATTTATATTGGTAGATTTTATGACCAACAGTGGTGTATTTTACACCGGCCAAGTCGTCTACAAAAGTGGTTTGGAAATAAACTTTTGTAGTCGACCTTTGTGGGTCGTTTGGTGGTATCGAGATTTGGCGGGCAGTTGACTGCACATCATTCACCCGTATCACAGTCGCATAATAAACGTAGTAATGTTTGCTAGACGTGTAGGTTTGTTTCCATAGAAACTCCTGTAACATCATTGTCAGTGCTTCGTTCACGCTAATGCTTGTGGAAATTCTTGTTTTTTCTTCATCTTTTATGTTGATGCTTTATAATTCAAGACACAGGTATTCTTTTCCCGGGTTTCTATACCTGCCTTGTAATATAAGGCAGGTGTTCTTTTTTAAGTCTATGTTCTGGAAAGTAATACAAGAGAAGAAGCGGTGAAGCTGTTAGCAGTCTTATGAAAGCTACATAATATAACATAAGACAGGAAATGCAAACAGTAGTTTTTCGTGAAAGATGATTCGTCCATCCACAGCCGATGAGATTCGACTTATCGATGTTTCCTACACTTTGCGCTGTTGTTTATTTATTGCCTGATGCAGTAAGCGTCTAAATGTTCACTTCTTATATACTTCTTTTATTTTCGCTATGGGAGAAAATGGTTCCGATAATTTTTGTAACGACAGGTGAATATTAGTAGAATTGAATGAAAAACGTTTATCTTACATTAATGGAAAAACTGCTTCTTTTTTGTAACTCATCTTTTCAAGTTGAACACTTCTAAGACACCACTGATCCAGTCTAATTTGATGGAAAAAATTTTCCAGTCAGGTGATAATCAGTATTTCACGATCGCGTAATTGATTGATGGTAGTGTATATGGAATGGACCATAGGGCCTGCGGTGAGGAATGTCTTAACTCACTCCGCGAATTAAGTGCTGAAGTGCAAAATATTTCAAGTTTCGACAACTAATTCACAACCGATCAGAATTCGACAACTCTCAAAATGTAAAAAAAAAGTTTGTCAAGGCCACCCTCGCAGTGTCAGATTGTATGCTAATCACAATAGCTTTTTACTTCATTAACTTCACATCAGACAACCTACCGACTGAAGGAGATATTCCTAGTACTGAATAGTTCGTTCGTCTCTTCTGAAATATGAGTTGCGAAGTATACCTGAGAGGATATGAGTTGTATTCGTATTATTCGCGATATATGAGCATTTCTAAAACATTTGTGATATAAGTGGTTTGATCTTTCTCAAATATTTCCTGCCGACGATGCTGAACATCTTGTCGATAAATTTTTGTTTGAGTGAATGTAAAACCATTTTTATTGCTATACTGTCTTGTGACACTTGTCGAATTTACAGTGACCGCAACATCTCTTATTTTTACTTTGGTTTGGGAGAGGGGGGATGCTTAATTTGCATCTAACTTTATCATTCGAATCGTAAAGGAGATATTTTTAGCCTGAATAAGGTACTTTTTCAACTTGAAAAGGACAACATTCGGCTTAGAGAGGTAGTTCATCAATGTGGGGGTGATACTTTTAACCTGAAATGATACTCTTCCAGTCTGAAAAAATAAAGTTTCAGCTTGAAAAGATAATTCTCCATCCTGAAAAGTATACTTTTAGCTATGAGGATACTTTTTGAGCGCATCAGCGAGATTCTGCCAACACTTCAAAGTTGATGACAGGCATGTATGATCGTTGCTAGTTGCTCATTTCCGCCTCAGTTTGGCCCATTTCAGTGACTACGATTGGCAACATCACAGTAAATGGGCTGATTAGAAATTCCTCACAGATATCCGCTTATGGATGATAATGGCTTTTGCCTAATGACATTCATACGTCTTCAGTATGAAAAGAAAAAACGGCACACATTCTATTCGCAAATTGCTTTTCATTTTACAAATTGCATAGAATTTTTTATCAACGCCGAATTCATGCCATCGAATAGAGATATAGGAAATATTATTACTGATTCATTCTTTAATCTTAAGAAGTCGTTTTCATTTTTTACGGTCTTTGAAGTGTTTAGTTTCCGATGAGTTGATTCGTTCCGCTGAATTCGAAACTACAAACGTTGAAGCTAAATGTTTTTGAAGTTATGGTAAACGATTTTGCTGGGATATCGAATGTGGTAGAGCAAGAGGAACGGGTGACGCTTTGCCTGCGAAAATTGAAAAGGATGGAGCTTTGGCCTTTGAAGGTCGAATGATAAGGAGATGAGAGTAGGTGGATGCATTTCTTTGTTGTAGTCAAATTTTGTCGCTTTTTTCGATATTATGTTCATAAGTAAGCATATTATGACTACTTGTGAAAAAGTGAAGAATAGAGCTGATGAATAAGAAATGGCACTGACGGGTGGAGGCTGATTCGATTCAGAAATTTCATGGACAGTTTTGTATTGCCCCCCTCCCACCCTCCCTCCCCTCCCCCCCGCCCTCCACGGAAAATTGATCATGCTTCGAATGTTTTCATAGCTTTGTGTCCGCATTTCATTCAGAATGATCTTTCATCCGTTTGGCACTTCTCAACCGTCTTAAATGTTGCAATCTTCGTTGGGGAAATCATTTTCTCTACTATAATTGAATGAACAAAGTATTCACTGCGAATAAATATATCTTCACGTCTCTTACAATTCAGCACAAGAGAAGTGGTGTGGTTCGAACTCAAGCTCATCGATTCACAACCACTCGGGAACTCATGCAGTATCAATTTACTAAAGTACTCTGTTAATATGACGGATTTGCAGTTCAATGATATTTGTGAGAATAGTAACGCAAGTGCAACTTGGCGAATACAAGCTCATTAGGTAGTATAGTGCTTGCATTTTATGATCTAATGAAACAACTATGTTTGCGAATATAGCCGATTTCTTTATACATCACCGACTCTTTTATTCTCTCAACAGTTTTAGATCAAAGCCTTTTATGATCGGAGTATTTTACCTCTAAACTGAGGTGGGGATTTCTGTTTACCTGTCAAAGAGATCCTTGACGATTAAGTGGCTGGTGTCAGTCGGTTAGCCGTTACTATTCCCAGAGTTTCATGTTAGTCTTCACATCGGTGTGATTCATCACGGGAACATCCATTTCAGCAGCTCCCACTTCCATCATTCACCGCATATGTGCATTGAGCTGTAAGCCTCATTTTTCATTTTCCGGCGGCAAGCAGCCAGTTGAGCATGCAGGCAGTTCGTCTCTTTTTGTGGCCATGTCTCCGATCGGTAGTGGTGTTGCTGAGGCTCAACCATATAGCCCTAGCCAGCACTCCCATCCCAGCCACGCCCATCGCAGCTGTCCATGGCCGCGTGTGTTGTTGTGCGTGTGTGTGCAACGAATTGTCGCCCTCGTATGCTCTAAGCGTGTGTATTTGCGTGCTGCTTGTGACACGACGTTGCTACGCTGCATCAGTCCTCTACGTTAGGGATGCCTAATTAATGTCAACCTAAAACTCCAGTTCATAAACGCTCTAAATTGCTACCCGTGTGCGTGTACTTATATTATCTTCGATTCTCGTCACTCTGTCTGTCTAATCATTTTTTTTCGCCTGAGATGCACGGAGCTCACTTGCTCAGAAGACGTCAGACGTGTACGAGCATACGAGCACGTCAGTAATATCGTAGAAACTGTTCCACGCCACGTCACGTTTCGTTGGTACAATCTGTTCAATTGCCGCTCATTTAACATTTCGGGTGTTGACTACGAGTCCGATCGCTTGCTTACTCGCTGCCACCTGAACTCTCTGCGTGTATCATTTGGCGACATAATCGACGTGAGCGAAACACGTGTCGACCACTGTGACGTGAAAATACGATAGCTAAGCCGTGAATATCGCGGCGGATTGTCATGCTTATTTTGCAGCAGCTGCCGAATATTCCGACGAAAACGAACAACGGCAGTGGTGGTGACCCAGCAACGATAGATTCCTCGACAAGTAACGGTATAGGCGATCGACTGGTCGACGACAACGACGACGTGACCAACTCGGTACGTGAACACTGCTGTGGGCAACGAACCGAAATGGATGGACAAACCACTGCACTCATTATGCAGACGCAGGCGCTCAATGGCAATGGCACTAATAAGGTTAGCTGCTCAGTTAGCAGTTACTGCTTATCACTGCAGCTAGAAGATGCATCACGAAATTCTGTTTTGCGATGGTGAATGAATTTTTGTAAACGTAAATCACCAATGTTTTCGTTTGCATTTGTTCGCTGTCTAAGAGACGTGAAGGAGTTGAGAAGCACACATATACTCATCTTTTTTTTTCATTCGTTCGTTTTTTAGTTGTTTACGATATTTTTATGGCTATGAGACCCCCTTCACAATTATATCGCTCAGTCAGCGGAGAGAAACCCCATTGAGTTACTCCACACAAACATGGTCAAACTTGAAGAGACTTAATTGCTCGAGCTATCCGTCACTGAAATATTATTGCTGCTTTCAAGTCAGAAGTGCTAGGTATGGATGGACTAGAAGCGTTTAGCTAGAATCGCTTCACGAGGTGTGGGTAATGCTTGAACGATGAGTTGTCTCTGCTTAACGGGGGAAAAATCTGTGCATTTTTGAGCAACTCAGTTTAAATGAAGCAGTTGCTTCCTAAAAAAAATATTCTAGCGAAAGTTATCATCGTTGAACTTTTGGGACATTTTGCAGAAAGAACTTTGCTCTTCCCCTCTTTGGCTGGATTTGTGATGTAATGCTGTTATATTTCTTTTAATCCGGTCACACAGAAAACTACAAAAATTTCGTCCTTTTTTAATCTGTTTACAAAAAGATGCGCGCAAATTTCTTGGCGCCTTTCGATGTTTGTAAGTGTTTAACACCATTGGTGCTGATGAATTAACGTTGAAGGTGATGCTGTGAGGGTTAGCTGTTGTGTACGTTGCCCACGCAGCTTCAGTGATTTCCAAGCTGAAACTGCTTCATTGACAGACACACAGACAGACGCATGCATGCAAGCATCTGATACGACGTTGCCATTGTGCACTTTACGAATGTAGTCTCGCAAAGACGCAGAGGATTTGTCTCAGTGATTGTGCCAATCAAAGTATATCTGCGCCAATCCGCATTTTTATTAGTCGTAAATGATGAAGCCGAGTGGCTAATGAGCGGAATACAAGAGCGCTTATCATGCAAGCTTCTCTAATGCTTTTCTTCACTTCTTTCCTAGCTGTCACCTTTCCAACTGAGCAATAACTGTGAAGATTGTCTTATTATCTGTTTTATGGATTCCACGGTCCTAAACAAATTCCCCGTTTCCAAGCTAAACTATTTGCGAGCTAATTTTTGTGAAGAAACTTTAGATGGATTAATTGGAATTGCTGATGGATTCGCATTTGAAAAGTGACGAGTGAATAAAACGATTCGAGAATCGAATAAAACTGGTTATTGTGTTATTGCTGTGATGAAGTATTTCATCTGCTGTGCATAATGCACTTTTCTCATTTTTGCATATTTCGCAGCTATCGATCGCAAAATGTCTTCGGAGTATTCAACTTCCGAATGCGTGGTGAAATCTCCTAATGATATGTGATGGCCGCTGCATTTATGTTTTCCAAAATGAACAATATTTTCATTGAAATGGGATTATTCATTGCGAGATTTCCTTAATTCTCTAAAATCGCTCTTCATCCAAATCATCAAATCTTCCGATACAGCAGCAAGATTCGTTATCGATATTCGATATACTAATAGTGCTATACTCTTGAAAAACCAACGAGCACATTTCGATGTTGGAGATTGGCGAATCAATGAAATAGTATATCATTGGGTTGAATTAATATATTTATTCAGTGGGCACTTCCTGAGTATGGATTAAGAGCAAAGGAATCATTTTATTCTCAACAAAACATTCGTTTTTCTTTTATTCTTGGATGAATCTTCCCATTAAAGTGGTTTTTGATTTGACAAAGAATGATCAGATAGCAAGCAAAGGTTCCGGTTATTCTATACCCATTCTTTTCTGACTTTGTTCATTTCGATAAATTAAATAATAAGAGGTGGAAATTTAATGAAATGAAATAAATAAATAGATTGTATAATTCAGTTCAAATTGATACACATTTTTATTTCCTCACTAGATATTTCTGCACTTGAAACATTTGCTTTTTTATTGATTACTACATTTCAAATGTTGAGAATTTCGAAGGCTTGTTGGTGAATTGTCGGTGGAGGAGGGGGGGGGGGGGGGGGATATATTAAAGGAGGGTAGGGGATTTATGGTTTTGATTCCACTGGATCAATGCGGCAACGACGACGCTCGTTAAGGCGGTCGCATTCTTTGTGTCGTTGTGTCACTGTGTCGTTCTATGAAGAGGAACGTTATGCACAAACGAAAGGGCGTCTTCTGAATCGATTTTAGAGCGAGAACGGCGACTGAATACTCATATTTTAAGCTGAGGGAGTGATTGATCACTTATGGGGAAGAAACATTCTACACTAATACTGCTTTTTCAGTGTTAACCTTCCACATGAAATATTAAAAAACCTTGAATTATAAATATAAATATTGAAGTTGCAAATGAATTTCGAGTTCTGCTTTAATGCATTGGGACAATGTTTATTGCAATGGCACTCTGCAAATTCGCAATCGAAGCTTCTTCAGTTAGCCGATTTTCGTGCATTGATTAACTGAAATGATTGATAACAGATGAAAAGTACTTAATGAAAGGAGGATGGATCTATTCAACCAATCGATCGATCGGATTAATAGATTGCTTATCGAATACCAGAAGGGCTGGCTAGATGCCCATGGCGGCATTAGGAGAATGAACAGTTGCTCAATCTGTTTAGCTTACGTGATTAGTGAAATCTTTCAAGGGACATATAAGCAGACTGTTGTCTATTGCCGTTTGTCGATGAAGCAGATGCAAGCATGGAATTTGCTAGAAATTATATCTGTAGATTCAGTCGGCTGTAGAAAGCTAATTCGACGAGTTTGGTAGTTTTCGTGTTTCAACGAATCGACCGTTTATTATTTACTGATCGATGATGCGATGCAGCATATGTTTGTCATTTTGTTTACATCGGTGGGTAAGAAACTGTGTCGGCTTCGTTCCATCCAATACCAAAATGTTTACCTAAAGGATTAGCCGGTATGCAATATAGTTGTGATAGCATTTTATGCCTTTAAAGTTGTGATTTGCATCGTTTCAGTTGGGACATTTAAATCCGTTTTTCGATGCAACTACACGAGGATATCAGATTGTTAGCATATGCGCGTGATTGAGTATTAAGGTGCAGTACTGATGCATAGAATTTTTACAGTTTTTTATTTAGCCACAAATAAATAAAGTATTGTTGATGAATAAATAAGTTTCAGTATCAGTATGCGTCTTCCTCATCGATCCCTCCCACATCGCCTTGCTCAGAGAGTGGTGAATCGAAAACGAATCTCATCATCAATTATCTCCCGCAGACGATGAGCCAAGAGGAGGTGCGCTCGCTCTTCTCAAGTATGGGCGAAATTGATTCATGCAAGCTCGTCCGTGATAAAATCACCGGTAAGCGTGTATATGCTGTTGGTTTCGAAAAGTTTCAACCTTCTGATCTTCGATCTTCTTGTGCGAATCATTCATGAGGAATATTTTTCGGGACAAACGTTCTTTGTATAGGTGCATAGAGTTTCTCTTTGAATATCGACTATACAATATCATTGCAATCATCTACTGCGCGAAAGTTGTAGCATCTGTTCCACGTTTACTCCTGCCACAATAGAATTTTCTGAGAAGGCATTTCACCCGTGTACGTCTGAGGTAATGCATAAAAGTAGGACTTGCATCCTTCAATGGGGGTCTGGAAATAAACATTTGCATCTGTGGTGGTGATATCGAAAAGTAGAATGCGATATGGTAGAGACTGTTAAATTTCGACCTTAGTTGGAATTTCAACTTGAGCATCTTGCTCTGATTGAACTTAACAGAAATGTGAACTTGGAAGAGGGCTTTGGATGATACTTTCACTCTTGTTTACACAGTTTACACCTTATAATTGCTTTGCTTTAGATACCTGTTTATTGTTTAAAAAAAACTTATGACAGGATACCTATATTTCACGTAATTTTAATTCTTGTGCATATATTTCTTGCGCGTCTTTTTTACTGTGTATGCCCATATTTCCATAAAAATATAAAATGCAGCTCTGTACGTTCATTTAATGTGCCGAACCATTACGTGACTCAGTTCCAAAAACTGCGGCTTCTTTCATTTTTCACGAATTGTAAACGTTGACTTCAATTCTGTTGAATGCATTTTACTAGGCGATACACCGCAATAGTTTCTGAAGTTTCTCATTTTCACTTTACCTCTTTATTGAAAAATATTCTCACATATTAGCAATTGTTTCTTGATTAGGTGCACGCTCATCAGCCGATATAAACTTCAGTAATGTATTGTCCAGTGTTTAAGTGTTTTTTGTTTGCGGTCTGTGTGTGAATGCAGTCTCTACATTGTGCAACGCTCTAACACTAGTAGCAGCAGGATTATAAAATGTTTTTCTTTCAACCACTCATTCAATTATTTCTGATTAAATTTCGATTAGAGTGCTTTATATAATCTTTTCTCATGCGATACGATAAATTCTCTTCAATAATAAAAAATTTCGGTTAACTGAGTTTCTTTGAGGCGAAATAAAGCTTAAAATTTCCATTAATTTTTGCGATGAGAAGAGAATTATTACTTTCGCACTTTCAGTGTTCTCTTTCTTTGCGATATTCTATTATGTAAATATCACTAAGCAATATCTTTTATTAGTGTTAATTTAAATCGTCCAGTATATTCATCGCAAATCTCTCAGGAATATCGACACCAATGTTGATTCGCATTTATATGTAAATATTTGTTTTTATTATCCTCCGTCCATATGCATCTGTGCAGTTATTATATACACCCATTACAGAATAGTTCGATTTTTGCATCATTAGGTGATGCCAAGTGGGAGAGGGGGAGGGGGGGGGGGGGGGGGGGGG
>JAARMF010001837.1:0-18055 GCA_022844705.1 Toxascaris leonina
AAAAAAAAAGATTTTCTCCGTCGGTAATTATTTCAGCAAATGCCGTCCATTTCTGTTTCGACGTCAAAAATTTCGGCGTCTTCGTCTATCACCAAATATTTCGCTCGTCCTTTCTTTTGCACCTTCAGCTTTCCGGTAACTGGTTGCATTGGGTCAATTGTGTTGCGTAGCGAATGATCTGGCCCATCTTCGTAGCTGAACGTTCGATAGGCGAGGATATCACGTTGACATTTGAAGAAGCATAGCTGTGAACCAGGTGCTATATAGATGATATCACCACGTCTCACTTGGATTCGTTTATCTCGGCGATAACCACGTTCAGAAAGATTCTCCAACTCTGCCTCACCATCAACGACCACCATGATACTGCCACAGGCTAGACTTGGAATCGATATCGGAGAATCGCCAGATGGAGCAGTGATCTGTAATGTCCAAATGGTTGAAAATCCACAATGCTATTTCACTAGTCGCTGAGTTGCCGCATCGCTGTTGACAATCGGCAATAAATCCATCACTGACCTGATATCATTTGGAATGCAGCATTCCCACAAATAATTGTTTGTTTCAAGAATTGAACCCAGGAGCCTCGATTCTCAACAAATGCACATCCGAATCCACTATGCCGAATATTTTCTATCGACATCTTATGAATTACTCAATATTCTTTTTGCCTTTTTAAGCGCAAAAAATACATTCTTTGTTGGTGGAGTTCTTTATTAATAGTTGGATTTCAAATTTTTTTTTTGAATTTCGATTCCTCCTCTCGATCTCGAATATCCTCGATCTATCTCAACCGCTGGATAAGTCTCTCCCGTAAACGTTTCTGGAAACCTTAAGGCTTGTTAGCCATGCCACCTTAGGNTAAGGCATTATTTCAAAATAGTTTGTCGCAGCGCAAATGCATTTCAATCAGGATATCGTTTCCGGATTATGAACGCCTATTAACTAACATGAAGAAAAACTCGAATGATTTGCAATACAATTGATGCCGAAAGTTTCATTTTTATGCATTTTGCAACGTTGCAATTGTAAAATGGTTTATTGCAACGTTGTGTTCTTGTTTGAGAAATTATTTGCAAATAATGATAGTCGTTGCATTGATGGGTAAACTTGAGCACGCAATTGTCATTGCAATTGGTAGGCTTCTATGAATTGGTTTTATGAACATTTTCTT
The DNA here is from genome assembly GCA_022844705.1 of Toxascaris leonina. Taxonomy (NCBI): domain Eukaryota; kingdom Metazoa; phylum Nematoda; class Chromadorea; order Rhabditida; family Ascarididae; genus Toxascaris; species Toxascaris leonina. The sequence goes on from JAARMF010001837.1 coordinate 1,175, forward strand.
ATATATTTCAATCGCTTTTGGTTATTAATCTTGGATGACGAGTAAATGAAACCCTTGTCATAGAATAAAACTAATATTCTTCATGCAGCTTCTGGGCAATTCATCCAACAATATATATAAGGCCTGCAAGGAAAAAACGATGCGAGGCTTCCACGATTTATCCACTATTTTTTCAGCAAATATAGCATCTTGAACTATGCAAATCATCATTTAACGCTTATGTGCATAAATGCTTGAAAGAGATTGAGGGAAGATTGGACGGACGATATGATAGTTCAAGTGCAGTATCGTCATACGGAAAACGAGATATCATGGTTCTATTCTGAGCCGTTTTTTTTCTTCAGCAGTGATATTCTATTCGATTAATTTTTTGTACCATTTTTGACTCTTCAGGATTTCCTTATTGGTCTCTTATTTCGAGCATGTTTAAGGTTCCTCACCTCCGTCATTTAATCCAAGTGGCGTCGCTCACTTCATTTATATCTTAATACTTTATTTACTAACTGTGCTTCCTCCGCAGTCTCCCTCCCCCCCCCCCCAATACATTTTACCCCTTAGATTCTTGATTGAAAATTTGTGCTGAAATTTTAAGCAAAGACCTTAATTTCGTGCAGAGTGAAGTCTTTGCAATCAGGCGCATACTCACTGACATGCCCGAATCCACGCAGTTTTATGGGTGGCACCAAATAATACGATGGGTCTCCCATTCGGTAGTTCAGCACTTCACATAGTGCCTCGATATCGATGTATTTTGGTGTACATGCGGCACGAATTGTGTTGTTTGAGCACCCGACACATTCCACACATTCTGAAATACTTTTACTGCTTGAAGGCATTTAGTTTCAGGATTAGGCTTCAAGTGTTCTTCGCTAAAAGTGACTTCGTTAAAATGGAAGCAATATTGCTCGAGAAAGTGTTTTTCCACTTCCGAGTCGGTGGTTTAATTGCGTATATTATTTTGAGTAGTTATTTATTAAAAATTATTCTGCTTTGTTCGTCGATTTATTATTTATTATATGAAAACAAAATCAGTCTCTTTGTTAGCAGGATTTAGTAGTAATAACTGGCCAACAATTTATTCAGTGTCCTTGATTCATTATCTCCTTCATTCTTTTGTCGCCTACGTATTCAGCCCTTTTTCGCAAAGGATATGCATATCTTCTAAAGCCATTTTATTAGCCTAATATTTGTTGATTGAATGTACGATGCATGAAACGAGTAATTGATGAACTCTTTGCCGCATAATTGAATGAATTGTTGCAAATTTTCGTGATCATATAAATAAAAAAAGAGTCTTATTTAAATTCGACCTCCAGATAAATAGGCGTGAAGTTCCTCGGCAGCATAATAGCAACATTCACCAGGTTCCAAAATCATATGATTGAGGAAAAGAGGTGAGAAAATGCCAACATCTCCAGGGAAATCGATGGCCATCTTTCGAATCACCTCAACTGTTCCTTCGCTCAAACATCCTCGCTCTAAACAAAAAATCCTCAATAATATAACGCCTTCACAATTTTTATAAAAAAGAAAAAACTGCCGATTCCTTCAATAATCTTCTAATAATATAAGGATGTATCGTATTTTCAACGAACGTATTCGGAGAACTGCCACTCTCAGTCGATTTATTGTTTATTTCGCAAATATCCATACAACTTGAAACAAACAAAAAATGTCTGATGACAAAATTCATCGAATTAGTTGAGAGAAAATTGTTATTTTATTCGACTATTATTTATTTTTATGGTTTGAGAGAACTTCCTGAAAAAATTTGCGATCGGTTTATTTCCAACAAATAAATTTCTCATAAATCTTTTAAATGAATAAATGAATTGTTTTAACATTCCTCATATATTTTAAATATTTTAATGCGAAGCTAATAAACGTTGTTAATGAACTTGTTGTGGGACATTGCTTTAAGCAAGGTATTTGCAAGCATATGATCGACAGTTTTTAGTTAACGAACATTCCAGCGATATAAATATGGCTGAAAAACTATACAGCATAAGAAATACCTCTCAAGTCCTCATATTTCACCCCTCAGGTAATATCCACGATGAACACTGGTATATTTAATAGCTCCTTTGTAGAGTAATTTACAAACTAACTTAATGTTTATTAATCGCTTATATAGAAATCAGTGGTGACAATGCTAATAACATTAATATTCACTGAACAATTTTATATGAAATGTTCGGAACCGCAAACAAAAATGATGCCTAACAAACGCTTCTCAGGAATTAATTATAGTGTTGCAGAGCTGAAATATTATGGGGGGATGTTTCATTGTAAATACTCTTATCCTAATATTTGTCTTTTTCCACCACGTTGAGATGTATATGCAAATTTCTCGGTGATTACCTCCACTATCGAGTTTATGCAGGAAGGAGTCGATGAGCGAGCTGACTCTTTGCGTATCTTCCCGTGCGTGCACAAATTTCTTGAAGCATACTGCAAGTGCAGCTTTTGTCGTTGCGCATTCCTCACTAATACCAGCTCGCACTAATGTTTGGAATGCTTTCGATGTATCTTCACCCATCAATTCCTCCAACTCCGAGAATGCTGCAAATAAAGCCAAATATCAGCATCACAAGTTTTAGCTTCTGCTTTCACCTTATTGAAACTATTAGAGTTATTATTCATTTGCATTGTTAAATAAGAATATTTTGCTTACCGGTAGCATCGATGAAGCCAATTTCTTACTTAGATTTGCACCTTTATTGGGAGGGAAATTATATTTTCATCGTAAAAAATCCCTCCAGGAGCATACCTATCGAGTACGTGATATCTTTGTGAGGATCGAAATGAAAGCGAAAAATGTTTTCGCCGAAAAGCTAAGAATCCGCTTCCAAATCTAAGTGTCCATTAACCGTCCCAAGAATTACAGGCTCACTTCTCCACCCGCCGCAATCTCCTTTACCGATCGATCTCCTATATTCTACACCCACCATAAAAATTTGTGCGCAAAAAAACTTATATAATTTGAGGATAATTCAGTAAAGATTTCTTTCATTTTCTGCTTTATTTCCCGACTATTCTCTGGCTAACTTTATATTGATTTTTATGGTATTATAAAAACAAATTATTATGTTTCTTGAAATGGTTCGATTTTTTACATAATGCATTTCCGAAATTTAGTGGTTTATGCTCTTATGAATTTTGCAAAGAAATCTTCTCTACTATCTTCTTATTTCAATTTCAATTGAACCGAAAAGGCCTTCAAATTTTATACTATTTCAGCGTGATGACTCCTCTTTTTTTATTGTACGACACTCTTTCTCCTCCCTCCTTTTGTTATTTCCTCTTTACTTCATTCCAACTTTTTTCGTCGACACTATCTATCTCTTCCTCAAAATATTCCCTCTAATTAAACTGCAATGTCTACTGAAAAGTTTTTGATAAGTGCCCTCAACGGCCATATAAAACGTCGAATGCGGAAGCGATTTAATGGCTCACGCTATCTCGTCTCTAATATTTTGCAGCTTTCATTCCTTTTCACATTTTAACTTGTTTTGTTTAACAGACATAAAATTTTCCATATTGCTGAGCATAATTGTCTAAGTGAACAGGTTTATCAATGATAATACTAATTATCATCCAATGAATCTTTGCATTTTTCGCAGTTAATTTATGAAAACCGATTACTGAAAATTGAAATGAGATGAAAAAATAAAATGCGGGAATGTTTGAATCCCTTTTGGAAGTTTTTAAATCCAATAAACACCAATAATCCATAAAATTCGCTAAAATGCCTTATTTACTGAAAAACCAATGAAAATATCTATAATTTATCACAAACTTGAAATATTTGTAGAAATCTCAACAGCAGGCCTAAATCCACACAACAATTCGAATCGAGTGAGTGCATAAGCGAGCTCTGGCTTATGATTTCGATCGGGATAGTGTGCTGGATCACGATCATTGAGACGTGCTGCTTGTTCCTATAATTATGCTAATTTAATTGTATGATAAAAAATGGACCATATATTTTTGGGAATTTCGAAATGTCTGTTTAAATATTATAAAGAAATATCACATTTGGTAAGGTCACATCACTCATCAAATTAGTAAATTTTTCTTTATTTTATTCATTTATTTATTTTTTGATGAAGCGGAGCTTCGGACTGTGGTCTCCACTGAGTTCATATTTGTATTCACCGTATTTGGCCAACCACGAAATTATCATAACTTATTAAAATGAATATAAACTACTGACATCGATGATTAGACCAACAATTTCCACAAATAAAATAATATACGCATAAAATGAAAGCACTCGTCAAAAGCAATGAACACTATAATATGTTCATTCACCATCGCTAATGTTTTGATATACGTGACATGGAATGGATAGGAATTCATTATTTCCTTGTTTAGACATCTTCATATATATCTAAGCTTTTACCATGATATCAAGTTCCAATGTTATTATAATTCTGCTGAGTCGACAACCGATCAGTTATGAACAGAAAGGAAAACATATCCTATTATTGATGTCGATATTAATTCTATATTGAAGGAAAATTGTTTTTCAAAAATTTTTTAAAAGCATTTATATTTCAAAAATTTTTAATCGCTTCTCAAATGTCCATAAAAAAGCGCATTTGATAGCATAAAAACAAAGATCCTAAAATTTGCTTCATAAGACTATGCGCGACTTTTCAATCAACGCCTCATGATGGTAATAGGTCGTTGATGTGTACTTTGTAGTACTTATTTGCGTTCAATCTATAATTTCATCGATTACGTGCGCACCTTTCTGATGATGGCGCAATAAATCGAAATATCAAATAAACTTCTCTCAACCAAATTTTTGATGTTCGTCGACACTGTCCTTTACTCGTGAAGATACAGCCTATAGATAATGAACGTGTTGATGCCACTTACGATATTCTCTTTTGTTATTCATTTACTCATTCAATTTTCTATCTTACCCAATATAAATTATAAACATCTCATTTTCCGATAGAAATTTATTTCGTTCTTTTATTTCTGCAAAAATATTTTAGCTATTAAAAATGAATCGCCTCTAACCTTAGTGGGATGAACTTGAAGCGAAAGAGTTTTATCGATACTCATAAGTTTCATTATAAATGGTAGATGAGTCTCCTTTGCATTTCGTTCGTAGACACTCTTCTCGCTTTCGGTTATATAACTTGACAGCTTCATGTTGGTACGCTTTACACGTGCTGGACCATCCGGATGTGTTCCCATCCATAACTATAGAATTGAACATCGGTTGAGTATATGCGATTCGAAGAAATTTTTTTACAATTTTAGCTTATTATAATGTCACAAAAATCCTCTAAATTTGCCCACATCGGTCCAACGTACATCACCTATAAATTATTATTCGTCTCCTTGTCGTACTTTGAATAAGCCCATACTACGTGCACGAATATGTCCCTTTATTCGACGAATCATCATCACTTATAAAAAAATTCATTACTAATCTAATTTTCTTCTCCATAGTATATACCCCTCAGGTGTATATAACCTTCAGGTGATGAACTATAATCGCGATAAGAAAAAGAAGCATTGGTCATGCAGCCTTTTTCATGATTAAGTTTAAAGTTAACTTNAGTCATGCAGCCTTCATTAAGTTTAAAGTTAACTTCATAGTAGAAGTAAAATTTGTTCAAAAATTTTCGACAATAAACGATCATTTGGTGCTTTTATTGAATTAACTAATAGGATGGAACAAATTCGAATTGTTGGCGGATTATTTATGAGTTAAATTCTCAAAAAATTCCCTTCTGTTTTTTTTTTGGATTTCATTCGCGCCGAATTGGAACAAGAACATGTGAATGCTCTCTGCAAAAGTGGGTAGTTAGGTCATCGGGTGAACTGTTTTGTGAAGCGAATCTCTTTCGCTTTCTTGCGCTCCGTATTTCCTCTTCTCTTCTCTTTCTTTGGTTAAATTTCCACGTGGAATTTGCAATGCAGCGTAGATTAATATTGGCTTTTTGTTTTAAATAAAAGACAACAAAATGAAGAAGTCTGCAAGGGAAAGTGATATATGTGACTTTATAAAATGCTTTAGTTGTGCTGGTCAAATCCACTCGATTTGCTAGAAGGCTAAAGAAAAGTGCTTAGAATTCTAGTATCATGACGGCATATAAGCTGCTGAATTATTGAAATCAAACCTGACCTCGGTCTCTTTTCGAACCTGAGGTCATTCTACCAAAATTTATTAAACATCGGCACAAGTTCCAACATGAAGTATCTCTAAAATTCCAGTAATGGGATTTCATAGTATTTTCGTGGCACTTATATTTGAACTGAGAAAATTGCTGGAAATGTATCTTTTGCCAAAAAAACAAACAAAAGGTATTGATTCAGTAGTAAAAGAAGGGCTTGTCGCATATAATGATGCAGAATTATTCTTTCAGTTACAAACGCTCATCCTGAATTATTNATTGTCACAATTATTCTCTTATTCCATGATGCAGAATTATTCTTCAGGTTACAAACGCTCATCCTGAATTATTTTCTTCATATTTTTCACGTCAAACAATGTCCAGAGATATATTTTAAAAGGTGAAATCCTTCAAAAGAGTTATAATTATTTTTTACATCATAAACGAATTTTTGTATTTCAAGTGAAATTAATAAAATCATCAAAATTTTTCAATCACCAACTTCAGCATAGGATTTATTCGAGTCGATTTTAATGTCGTGTCCAGCCGCATAAATCCTCGCCACCTCGCTGTCCATTCCTTTTTTTCCCCAAGCATAATTCTGCACATGGCATTGCAATCGCTCCATGATGCTCTCCTATGCAATTGATGCATTAATTTCGATACCCATTTCGATATAATCAATAATCGTTCATACGCATCATAATGAGGTATTAAACGTAAAAATTAGCTTTAAGAACTCGCTCTATCCTTAGCTAATCGAACAAATTAAAATCTCTGAAAGAATTTAAAGATTTTTATTAATATTTCATCAATTTGCTAATAAAAACAGCTTTTCATGTTCAAGCAATACAAAGTAAAGGAATTATGAAATGTACAAGCGATATAAGTGAAAGACTGAAATTAATGCTTAATCGCTTCTTTATGAGAAATTTTTACAATTGTCAGGGTATTTAAATACGAATAGGGAGGAGAAATTATGAAACGAAAATATAGAAGAAGCATCGATCAATTTTCCATCTAAAATTTTGAGACAAATTGTTTGCAAAATCATGAAATATGAGATTAGCTGCAATATTGCAATCATTGCGGTCAATTTTTTATTAATTTCAGACAAACTCGATTTTGTAAAAACATATATATTGCTGCAAAATTACAAAGAATTCTATCACAATTCTCCATAAAGTCCTCATTTAGGCGATAAAAAAATAGAGAGCAATGCGGAGGACAAAAATATTTACTGCAATTCGCTCCAGCCAAAAAAAACCTCTACAGTCAAGAGCAGTGTTAATACTTCGATCGAATGGTATTCTCGAGTGTATATTAGCATATAAATTCATAGTTCTCTAATAAATTGAGCATTAAATCGCAGAATATTATCACTAAGTAAAATATATTCTATAAATTTGTTAATATATCGCTACAACTCATACAACAATACAAATAAATTGCTCATAAAAGACGCAAAAGAGAGGAAACAATTTGAGAATTGCTAAAAATCTTCAGATCGTTTGTCAAAAATGCCGAAATTATAGGGCATCATAAATTGTACTGTCCGTCAATAAAAGCCTAAAGTAAGCTTAAAACATTTGGTAATCAACGTGGATTGATATGGCTAATTTTAATTCTTTATGCTTTTGAATATCAAAACGCTGATCGATGCAGGAGTCAATTGAATCGCCCTGTTACCGCAATTCCATCACAGAATAATTCATTCAGAAATTATAGAAAGCTTCATAATATCATAAGCAAAGAGTTTGAAAAGTGAGAGCTATCATTCTATAGGAGCAAGAGAGTAGGGCACAGTTCGTCGATTGGTAGGTTGACTGCCGGGTCAGACTATTGTAGCCGGAGAGGCACTCTCATATCGAGATCGTATCGATGCGAATTTGGGGGAATGTGCTCGGCGTGAACTTCTTACAACGAACTTCTCACCCCGCAACACTTTATCGCATTCAAGAATCGCTCTCAACGAAAGTCTTTGCAATGGATTCCAACCCATAATATCGCAGATCGATGCGATCAGTAAATAATGTGAATCGATTTGCTTACCGATCCGATATTCGCTTATTGGTGTTTTGTGATTACGAATCTTCTCATAGACGCTTAGTGACAAATATCTATTAAATTCCTTGGAAAATTCTTCATTTCTCACGCTCTCACTTGGGAGTCATCACGTATAGATTGTGTTGTATGTCTCGATCATCGTTCTTCTCAACAATAAACAACTTCTCGAAATATTCGATTTTTGTGAAGTGCTATCGTATCATCTTTTTGCTGCTATCTATTGGACATATGTTCGCTAACCTCCCATGTATAATGCATATTGAGGCACTTTTGAGCATAAAATTTACGAATTGGTGCAACAATTAATGAAAACAAGCAATCAGGAAACCTGAAATGATTTTCCACTTGCGTTCGGACTCTAAAACAAAACTAACAAAGAGAATTCAAATAATTAATGGTGAATATTTGAATGAATATTAAATATTTAGAGGCGTTATATTCTATATGTGCTCATCTTGATTGATTTTCCACTGGAGTTGTTCAATAAATATCTATGGAGAAAAGTTTTCAAGCTTATAATTTAAGCTGATATATTGCACTAAGGAAATGTTGATTCGATGAAAAAAAAGGGAAAAAAATGTCATATATTTGATTGTACCATTTTGAAACGTAGACGAAGTATTATGGAGAAATTTACTTATCCAACAATAACAGGTCGCTAATTTATTCGATATAGGAGCGAAAAAAANACTTCTCGAAATATTCGATTTTTGTGAAGTGCTATCGTATCATCTTTTTGCTGCTATCTATTGGACATATGTTCGCTAACCTCCCATGTATAATGCATATTGAGGCACTTTTGAGCATAAAATTTACGAATTGGTGCAACAATTACTGAAAACAAGCAATCAGGAAACCTGCAATGATTTTCCACTTGCGTTCGGACTCTAAAACAAAACTAACAAAGAGAATTCAAATAATTAATGATGAATATTTGAATAAATATTAAATATTTAGAGGCGTTTTATTCTATATGTGCTCATCTTGATTGATTTTCCACTGGAGTTGTTCAATAAATATCTATGGAGAAAAGTTTTCAAGCTTATAATTTAAGCTGATATATTGCACTAAGGAAATGTTGATTCGATGAAAAAAAAGGGAAAAAAATGTCATATATTTGATTGTACCATTTTGAAACGTAGACGAAGTATTATGGAGAAATTTACTTATCCAACAATAAGAGGTCGCTAATTTATTCGATATAGGAGCGAAAAAAAGGAAATAATTCTTTTAATTATATTCACTTATTTTTTGCCTTGTTAAAATAAAACAAACCTGCTAAACACTATAATGAAGCAACTATCAAAGAAGAAGAGGGAAGAGAAAATCTGACAAGAAAGATAATTTTAAATTGTGCTCGTATCATTGCAATTGTTCACCTGAATAACTATTGAACAATTTCTATTGGTTGGAGATCTCACCGATAATTGCAGTTTGAATTTGAATTTCCTCTTTGAGCAATTAAATGCCATATATAGTTTTTTTTCAATTACCTGTCGTCTATCGTCTTTCAATTTTCTCAATTATTATTGTCCGTTTATTTAGTGTATTATCACAAATGATTTCTTCAGGATTGAAATTGTGGAATTTTACAGAAATAACTGACCTATTGATGGATGGAAATTATTCATATGAACGCAATGGGTCGAAATGAAATGAATGATGAAAATAGGTCAGTGTTAATTGCATTAGTAAACGAAACGATAAACGAATATTCATCATCGATGAACGACTCTATCCTTCTTGTCATTATCCGTAAATATCAAACTTATTGTTGGAGATAATGAAAGATACCATAATATAATGATTTTTAACCCATTCGTATATTTGATAGTTTTTGTGTCGTTACTACAAGATGACAATCAACTAATAAAAACTAAGAAGAATTTGTTTTGAGGAATAACAATGAAAAAAACGATTGCTGTTTGTAGCATCATCTATGACGTGTTTTTACGTGCAAAAATTTTGCACAATTGAAAAATTGAGAAAAAAATTGCGGTTAATTTTCTGCGGAATATCAATTCAATTAATGAATACTCAATTTTTTCAAAGACTTAATATGTAATTAATTTTTTTTTTGTTAAAAAGAAAAAATGGTGAATTGTGAAGTTAAATAAAATTCACAAAAAAAAGGCAGAAAAGTACTAGAGAAGTGAAAAACAACTACTTCTTTCATAATGCTCTTCTCACGTAATCAATCAGTTTCAAAGTCAAAAATAAGACCCAATAAATGATGATACTCTCATATTTTAAGAGGTTCAAAGATTTTTTTTTTGCATCTCTAAGGAAAAAAATTTCGTTGTTTTTGCGCAAAACTTCACTCGAATTCCACATTTTTATTTGAAATATGATAAAACTAGTTCATATATGATTCTGCGGTTTGCAGTCATTTCAGCCAACACATTTCAGCCTATAGATGATTTGTGACTCCGGGTACTAACTGCTCAGTGAAGTTTGTAACTCTAGCAACTTACTCCTCATTGGAGTATGTGGCTCCGGCTTTTACAGCTCATCGTTTCAAGTTTTCAACGCTCAATCACTCGCACATATACGTTCTCGCCTAGTGATGCAATGACAACATAACACACCTTCTCGAGGTCGATTTGCAAAGGCATATGGAAACAGAAAACCCCATAAGCTGAGCAAAAACACGGTTCAAAAATCACTGCAATGCACGTTTAGCGTATTTTTACAACAAAATCCTTGGCAGCTCTACTAACGCAGTGCTTGGCTATCTGTAACAAGTAGATGTGATAAATGCGAGGAATAGTGCATTGATATGATTATTACTTTTAATGCTTAATCGCTCAACAAATCTTCAATTCATAACGAGCGCAAATTTCCTTCTTAAATCAGACATATAACATTTAAGTATAGAAGATTGTCTTTCTTTCGTTCCTTCGCAAACACAACCAAAAATCACCTATAAGGAGTAATAAGTGCAAAACAAAAGGACATTTGAGTGTTAAATTCAGTCACTTTAGCAAGAAGTTTGGCAAACAGCACGGCGACTTCTTTCTGTGCTACTGATCGATATATATATATATATGTAAACCTATTTTTATGTAGCAACGGATTCGCATGTTTTCTCATCTGAAGTTGCATTTGGAAAAATATATTTGCAGCGCTCATTTATCTTGCCTAAAATAAATTTAAAATACACGAAATATGAACTTTGAGAGGCAATAGACAACTGCGAAGCAATTCAATGAAGTTGTTTGAATGCTGATTTAATCAAGCAACATAAACATTAGCAACCATTGTCATTAAAGGGCGATGGATAATATTGAAAAGAATAACCACGCAAATAGATATATTAACAATATCAAATAATTATTTATATTGTCGATGCATGTTGCTTGAATTGCTTCGAATTGAAATTCGAGAATAATTTATGATAAGAACGGAAATTAGTTCATGCGTGGTGATATGAAAATAAAGGACCGATTACCTTTATTTGGTGTTTTCTTGGCGACATTTTACTTTTTAGCGACTTGGCTGCTACCTGGCGACATATACGACATGCCTTGGCGAATGTCATCAAAAAGTGCTCACCTGTGATATACAGGTGAACGCTAATAAATTCTCATTGTTGATTGAATGCCTTTTTTGCGGTCACGATTAGGTAATAATATTCCCAAAATTATTAATTATTGCGTCACTCCACTTTAAACTTAGCGTGAACTTTCATCAGATTATTTTCAAACAAAATTTGCACAATACTAAAAGATATGATGACTCAATGATTGATAGATCGCTGATGATGAGTTTTCACTGAGAAAATGAAATGTGAAAATTCCCACAAAACTCCTTCCTGATTGTGGTCAACTCCATAATTGAATAGCGCTTTGTAGGTCCAATCATTTGACGGATGAAGGATAAATATATTATTTACATTATTTTTTATTAAATTTCTTGGAAATTCCATCCTTTTCGGTTATTCATCAACATTTTAACTATCGTTTATTTGCGCTAAAATTTGGATATATTTGTGGTTAGCGTCATTATCTCATGCAAAATTAAGAGAAGAGAACAATCATTGACAAATTGATTGATTATATGTGCATCGAAATGTAAATAAAATGCAAATTGAATTAGAACTGGTTAGGAGTAATTGAAAATGGTCGCCGATGTTTTATTAGTGATTTGATTTGCTTGAAAATTTTATTTACTGATTGATGCACTGGAATAGAGTGAAAGCACTCAATGAAATCATCATTCAGCTTTCCACTTTCAAAAAAAAAAAATCTCTAGCATACCTGTTCAGGTGTGATTTATGCGTCTCATTATTTGTTATCAATTCGAATATCATATCGCATCATTCAATATCATTGTAATATATCTTTTATTTGTTAATAAGTTCTTCAATCCAAAATCATCTTTATATCAATTCTAAAATGTTAGAAGCCCATAATTGCAGAAATAGCACCAAATTGCTTCAACAGCATCGATCAAAGATCAATTTCATCCATAAAAACTTGTTCGGCGAATATTGCATCTAAAGGGCAAAACTATAAGTAAAATATCTTGAGCATTAACAATTTATTTAATTATAGAATACTTGGAATTAAAAATTGTACAAGGATTATATAGATAATCACATTTTTTCCAATCTATTTCTCATCAGTATATTTTATGAAAATCTTTCGACAAATATACTAATTGGGGAATAAATGATTTCGTATTTCCGCTCATTTTTTCACTCATTTTGAAGAAAATTCGGCTTCAAACAGTGAAAATTCAGCCGATAGGTTTGAATATTTTCTGAATTTTCAATAAGTAGCACATCAAAAGATGGCAATACGGTAAACAAATATCGACGGATATGTGGAGGATATTTTCGTTTCCCCCACAAATAAGCAAGCTTATAAATCAATTGATTTCGATTCAAGCAAATTGGAATATTTCATTCAAATTGTGGATGTTCAATGCAAAAATATTGAGGATTTAAAGCAGTTGAATATTTCGATAGCAATTTCGAGTATTTATGTGTACTTGTAAATTTGGTCGCTTCACATGTTACCTTGATTAAATAGGATCGGCACCTGTATATTAAAAGAAATAGTGAAGGAGGGAGGAAAGAAGCAAAAAGAAGGAGAATGGGTTTGAAGGCAGGGCATCCTTGCGGCTGTTGATAGCTGCTCCAAACAGGCGCTATAGGTGTCCTAGCTTCTTTGACGATTGACGCCCGGCGATATGGTATCGGTCCAAATCGGATATGCAAATGAATGACTTCTGCTATACAAAGAAAAGGTTTTTGCGTAAACCCCCAGATCAGACATACTCTTTAGCATCCTATGCATAAAGTGTGCACCGCCTCATGAGGTCTAGAAATGCTTATGGTAGCAGCTATAACTCTAAAATAAGAGCAAACGAATTTCACTGGAGTGCTTACGGAAGGAGATTTATCAACTGCGATCATAGAATCAACCACTTGAATGAATTTCCCATAAATCACAAATTTATAAACAATAATTTAGTCATATTCCATATGATCCAACCGCTTAGAAAGATTTGACAAAATATTCGCACTTTTTTTCACCTCACAGGTATGAAACGGAAATCTAAGCTCCTGCAAAATGCCGGAAAAAAATAATCACAAATGATCGAAATTCAGGATGATTTCTCACAAATTCGATGGCTCAACTTGAGCGTTAGTATTGACAGCCATATCGAGGTGAACAGAAATTTCGCGACTCTATCTTCAGCGGTTCTCGGGTCAAAACTATTGAGTAGACAGGTAGAAAAAAACAAATTAATGTGTGCAAATATGATGTTACGATAGCGTTTTTCGTGAATATCATCTTATAAAAAGTTTAAAAAGTGTTACGGCAGCTTATAATCTGAAACGAGACAAGAAAATAATTGGAAGATTGTGCCGCAACACCTGAGGCACTATCTGTGCCATCATAGTGCCATTTATGGCAAAAAAAAATCCGTTAATGGTAATCTTCGTAAATGCAAAGGAAATAGTGTGCAATGAAATGAGATGATGAACACCGAAGGGCAACAACTCGTTTCACCTTAGATTACATTACCTTCAATCTACGTTGAGTTTTTGGAAACATTCGCTATGACGTTGATTAGTTCATTTCGTTGACGCATCACAGCAAACACCTATTAGCGTAGATACTTTCCCGTACAATAAGGCCATGAACGATCCGGAAGCCTAGTGGATAATCTAATCAAAGCTTTTCCGCTGCATGTAAAATATTCAAAATTAAGGCTAAGAACTTAAGAGTGCTGCATGTTTCAGCTTATAGCAATTCAATGGAGTAGCTTGTCACAACGATTTGTGCAATGGCATATCTCACGATGTCGAATGAACCCAATAGAGGGATTATCCCGACTTCCAATATTATTTAATTAAGAATCCTTAGACATATAGGATGATAATTCGTTACCGAAAAGGGAAATTAAACCAAGCGCCTATCGCCATCACGCATCAAATACGCATATTGTGCGAACATAGTATAGTAGTGATTGGGAACTGGTGAAGATTTGCGACGCATTTACAGCACGATGAATCACAAGCCTAGAAGAAATGAAAGGCGATCACTAAGGATGGATGAAAGGTGCGTAGATGAATAGAAATGCGGCGCCGATAGACAATACACCTGAGAGGGAAAGACCAATTTGGGTCAACTATAACGAATAAGAAGGCATAGCATTATAAACTCGGCAGCAATGCTCGTTCAACGATTTTCGCCATCGTCGTCCGATCGCATTCCTCATTTGGTTCGACGACAAGTCGGTATACCGTCGATTCGCCGCTGACGTCATTTCGGGAGCGCCACTCGTCGCCGTCTTGCAACATTGCGATCGCTCATTGTTCAAGGAGTAATATCCGGTTCATCAACCAGTCCGACGATAGTGATTAGTTATATCACTCCCAAAGAGTAGTGAAAAGTCTGACAGGAAATTATATACCTAAAGACGAAATATTGTAACACAATGATCGGCAAGCCGATCTTGCAACTTTAGTCGCGTCTAAAGTTTATTATTTTCCACGTCTTTTTATGGATATTTATTCCGTTTTTTTTCCATCGGTATTTTGCCGATCGCTGACATTACGCAAAGTGGCTGTTTCTAAAAATCAACAAACAATCGCAAATTTCATCACATTCACTCAAAAATCAGAGTTGTTTCTTTTGAATTTTAGCTGCTCTCCTAGGCAACAAATATCCGTCGGCTGTTACCGTTTGGATGGCTATGAGAAATCATTGCAATTCTTAAGCAAGCATAATCAGTATCACAATAAGAATGTGCAGATTTCAGCAAAAATATGCAAATATAATAATTTCTTATCATTGTATGGCGTGAAATTTTTTAAAAGAAATTTTAAACGGAAAGAGTCTCAAAAAAGAATCTCAAACAAATTGTACAATGAAGATGCATTTAGATAGCAAGAAAATTTGTTAAGATAACACATATTTCTGTATTAGAGATAACACTCTTTAGGGGTTTTTCAACATTTCAATCAACGAATAGTTTTGATTTGCGTATATTGCAAATGGATTCGCTGTATTCCTAACTTCACTAAGCGGTCATTTGGCGTATATAGTGAATCAAGATGATGTTCAGACGCCTCAAGCAGAACATCATGGTGAATGCGGGACGTGCTTCTCAGACGTCGTGAGTTTCATCGTTTATATTCCGACTGTGGCCTGCTCGCCTGGCCAGCGGGGTGGCGTCACTTATTGGCTACAACAATGCAAAACCACGGGCCTCAGTACCCTAATGGAAGCGCATTGTGACCGGCAGCGTCATCGACGTTAGACAGTCCGGTCAATCAAGTGATCAAGTGATATTGCAAATGGCGTTATGCATATCTTTCATGCTTTACCAATAAAGTAATGAAATTCAGCAGAAAAAAATAAAGTATTTCAGTGTAAAAATATTTCTGAAAGGAAAATAATCTAACTTATCATTTCGGATAGCTGAATGCCATCGAATANCGAAAATAATGTAACTTATCATTCGGATAGCTGAATGCCATCGAATAAACAGTAAACGGCAAAGTGGTTACGGATATGGAAGTGGCCGAATAAAAGTCTTGGCTTCAAAACACGAGGAAAAATGCATTCAATAGCAAAGGTAATAAAAAATAGTAATCATTGAATTGCGTTGTCGAAAAGCAATTAAAAATATAAATCACAACGTTTATATATCGGACTTCTGCCTCATTTAACCGCAATATTTTGTGCCCATATTCTATGGCTATGTGCATTGAAGCAAATAAAATCAATTATCGATGCAAAAATGAATTATGCGACAATAAAAAATTTAAAGAATGAAAAACATTCGAGGCATAATTATATAGAAGAGAGTATAAATTAATAAATGAGAGCTGAGATGCTATAGAAAACATCAAAGCAGCAAAACACGAAACCCGTTTCATATGTATAACGGTCATACGTAAGAGAATTCCGATGTACCCTAGCAGGTCTTTATCGTTTATCTAATGACGCAAAAACAATAAATATTCATAATATTTGCTTTTGAATTGTATGATATGAGATAAGGGACAAATTCATAAAGAAGCAGATCAATGAGCAATGTTGAACGAATTCGATAGAGATCTCGTGGTCTTAGGATGGCTTTTTTGCGCCTAATTGCAATAAATGAAACATAGAAAGGGCATATGGGCAAAGGAGGGGGGGGGGGGGGGGGG
>JAARMF010001837.1:23126-34803 GCA_022844705.1 Toxascaris leonina
TTTTTTTTAAACACAATAATTCAGCATTCAATCGAATACATGAAGTTGTAAGAAAGAAGAATTTATTATTCAGATGTTTTTGGAATATTGTTGCAAGTAATTAACTTAATTCCTCTAATGATCATCTAGAATTAATCGCTCAAAATTAGATATATTCATGTATCATCTAACAAAATTGTTTAGAGCGTTTATTACTTCGGAACTACAACATAAATATCTAAGCATATAACGATTGATTATGGCAATAAAAATAATTAAATTTGCTAAAGAAATCCAAAGATGCCCTAATGATTTTTCGCAATCTAATCAATCTCAAAAGTTGGATCGCTTTAATGAGTGCATCGGAATGACGAATAGGTATATGGGAAATAAAACTTTTGACCCACAAAAAAAGATAACTAACTTGCTATGCATATTGTTATAGTCATATTAGATATGCAGTGTGCTAGTGTTATAAACTGGCATCATGTGTTAACTCTTAAACTGAGGGCATTATTGATGAATTCGATAATGAAGGAAATGATTTGCTTGTGCGTTAAGAAGAGTATTAAATAGAACCAAAGGTCAAAAATCAGTATTCAAATGAGGCTCCCACAAACATGAACAACAGTGGAAAAGGACAAATCAAACGAAAAAAGGTCACATCAGAGATCAGTGGGATAACAACGATTAGAAAGACCAACCGGAAGTGACCTTTAATGAATTGAGATGCGCATTTAGAATTATCCTCCCACTCGTGAATATATTAACAATACAACTGCTATTGCGAGATAAATTAGAAAGAAATTACTGAGAAAATTAGTTGACAATGAGCACTTAGAAACTAAACAGTGGGGTCGTTCATTTTTCTTTAATTTTACATTGAGGTAAAAAATACCTCTCAAGAAGGTGTAAAATATGTATAATGCTTGCGGTGATATGCATCGTGAATGCTATGAGACTGGATAGTTTGGGCATTGTTGAAGCGATTTTTTAAAGCGAATGGCAGAGAACGATGAGAAGAGCTATAAGATATCGATGTGGCCATAAAATTTAGAACATTCAAAAATGAGTTGTTTATTTTGATGATAGCTTCTAAATGGTAACAATGGATTCTACTCAAACGAAAGCAGAAGTTCTATTTTCTCAATTGTCAGCCCCCCCCCCTCTCCTCCCATCATGACCCCCTATTCACCCCGCTCACTTGCCCTTATTCACCCGTTAAATCCACATATTGACGAAACAATTTGGCGAATGCTCCCTTATAACTCAAGTGATTTGCCTTATGATTGTTGTCTATCTGCAGCTTCATATCTCCAGAAAGGTTTTTCGAAGAGATTTAAAAGAGTTTGTTCACTTAAAGCAGATATAACTTCCCATAAGATTTTCAAGTTTTTTTCTTTTGCAAAAAAAAAGATCGATAAAAATTATTTCCATTAAAAATGCAAATAAAATTACGAATGCAATCGAAATTTTGACTCAAATCCAATGATCATTTCATAGAAATTAATTGATTATAAAGGCCCCTTCTATTGTTCTCAATTTTTAAATACGGTTATTTATGTTGTTAAATTCAGTTCATTCATTTTCCAGGCTGTGAATTCGTTAGAATGCACTATTCATTTCTGCTTGAGTTTTGCTTTTGATTTCGATGCCCTCAACCGATGAAAATCGGATGTGGCCTTGAGGCTTTCTATGTGCATATAGCCATCTCAGTTAGAGTGCTCGATATGAAAGTAGAGCTCAAAGATGTTCGATCGGGCGACCAATCAAAACAACCAATTCGAGCTATCCAACGTCTTACGAAGCCCTACCACAGCGCTCGGCATCTACTGCAATAACTGTCCGGTCACTCGAGAATCTCGCAGCATCCTGTTTTTGAGGAACTTAGTCTCCGGAGCTTATATAAATTCACTTCGACCTTTTGAAAGCTCGAAGAAAAATACAAACATTAAAAAAAGACAACAAAGATTCAGTCGCTGTGGAATATGAAGTAATCGCTGTAAGATATCTTGTGAACCCAACTGAACAACATTGAATCGAAATTTGTGCAATACTCTATTGATTAACAGAACATGCACTTCTCTGGAAACTTTCTTCTGTCACTCTTTGAACAACTTCGTTTTCCACATCGCCGTGAAAGCAAATCTTTGACAATCGGCAATGCAACCTTTCGGGAGTTTCCGAGGAATCCATGATAAATATCGTGCCGATAATAACTGCTGAAAGAGAAATTCGGCAATTCCTCCAACGAGAACAAATTAAAAAGGCCTAGTTTGCGATGCTATTCAAGAGGTTCATAGAAGGTCAATTTTACATTAACGTTCTAAATTTATTACTAAGAGCACCAACTTCTGAAGAAAACTTGAGAAATGTTTTGTATTAATCTCCTTTATCTCCTTTAAATTTGCTAAAATCATATCTCCTTCAAAATTTCTCTGCTAAAATCTAAATGAGTAATAAGCCATACACCCTTTCAGCCTTTGCAATAATTACTCCTCACAACGTTGCAACTCATACATCATTGTGTCAAAAGCAAAGCGACGATAGCGCTTAGTTGGCAACTCTTTTCTGATGCAAATTTCGCATGCGAATTCACTTGAGAGGCCAAGTTCGAATGCAATCATATGCGGAATTAGCCAGATCACGAATCGTAGAGTAATTGTTCGATCGATGTTTTGTGATAACATCACATTAGCATTATAAGATTTGATGACCTTAGCAATACTCATGAATGAAACAGACACACTCACATATATTCCACACACCTAACAATAGACATAGCATGTCCATTCGTCAAATCTAATCGCCGTCTTTCGCGGGTAAGCTTGCAAAGGCGAAAGAACATATTTCTGCAAAAAAAAAAGAGAAAAAAAACCGAATTTCCGGTAACAAAAAACTAAACGAAAATTTGCATGAATGTTTTTAGCAGAAACGATTAACGACATAAAAGGTATCAAAGAAATTGAATGAAATGTGAATACAGAAGAAAGNGCAGAAGAAAGAAGTGCAACATACCAGATGCACGCATTTCATTCAACCATGTAAAAAGTGTTTACAAATAGCACATAGCCATTGTAAATGCATCAATTTGGTGGCCCTTTTTGTGTTGAAAAATAGCGATTCTTTGAAATTTTTATTTACATTTAAATCTGTTATATATAAAAACAGATAAATTAAAAAAAAAGAATAAGTACAATTGAAATATAGAAAATTCATTCATAAAACTAAATTACAATACAGCAAAGAAGAACATCAGCACTTTCAGCAATGAATCGCTTTATAACTGCTCTTAAATTGTGAAAAACGAATGACGTATAAGGCTCATATATACCTCAATAAAGAGACCGACTGCAATATCTAAGATGGAATCAGCACCGATTTTATGAAGATTTGTTTAAGCAACGTTCGAAGGACAGAGATTTCGACGAAAACAAATTCGCTACGAAATATATATCTCTTTTGGAACGAGAATAAATTCTTATGAAATATGACAACACCAGTCTCTTTATGGGAATATTTGCCATAAATTATTATCTGTTTTCGTTGATAGATCCGACAGGTAGGTGAAGCATCTACTAGATAATGGATGGGAATTTATTCAGATGAAATATCGCAATATTAAAGATTGAATTGTCCTCTACGGTAATTTTTGCAAGCTGAGAAATTTCAGACAAAAATGCTCTCTTAGATAGCATTCCATAAGCTTCTAATATCAATCGAAAGAACAGTGCTGACGTTTTGTTCTTTTTTTATTTATTGAAATATGTTCCGTATGAGAGAATGATAAACATGTAAACTTTCAAAAGAAAACAGGACAACCCTACCCAAATTTCGAAATTTTTGCCGCGATTATGAGCGGAAATAAAACTCGAGAAAATTTTAAAAAATCCATCACTTATCAAGTGATAAGCTGATGGAATAGATTGCGACTCAATCAATGCACATGCTTCACGCAGAACTCATCTACACTTTTAACAGCACCAACTTGAAGGAAGTCGAATGCTTGCGACTGACTTCAGGTTTTAATGGCCAATTAACCTGGCGTCCGGATATCGAACATCGCACCGCGGCAATGCTTTCCTCAGCATCTTCAACACATTCTCTTTGCCATGCACTCGTCGTAAATCGTGCAAAACCAATGAACGAAGCCCACTGCAAATAATCTACAATGAATGCACTCGCACATCATTATTCACTACTGCAATCACCGCTCACAATTGGTAGATAGGGCAACGAGATGAGAGCAACTGCTCAAAGATGAAGGACAAAATACCTGGAATTCCGGAAGGAAAAATTTCTGCGGACAAACTCGAAATGGCACAAAAGTAAGGCTGAATGTCTTGCATTTCCTCGGTGAAGACTTAAAAAAAAAGAAAAATCCATGAAGAAAATCCAAGAAAAACCTTACTCCGGTTAGGCTAGAGAAGAGCGGTTTCTACCGCTCAGGCTACAGAAGTAGTTTACACCATCCAGGCTGGAGAAAAGTGGTTTATACCGCAAAGACCCCCTCCACCTCAATGTTATTTTCAAATCCAAAGAGCCTGAAAGCACTCCGGAGTTGCATTCGTTCTCCTCCACTGATTGCACCTTAGCAACCTTCAAGCTCTACCAAGTTCAAACAAGTTGAAAGCATTGCATTGGCACGACGTGCGTTATTCCAATTGCGCTTACGGCATTAATCAGTCGCATAAATTGGCACACATCCAAATAACAAAATGTTCGCAAAACTGAATAAATGTGATGTTTTGAATGATCGAAATCTTCAATATTATCCTTTTTTTCTGGCCAGACCGGTCGGCCATACATTGCAGACCGACCGGTATGAAATGCTCAATTAAAATGCATTAAAATGCATTTCTAAGCCCTTCAAATGTCACTAATTTCTCCCAACACCGCTTAGCCAATCTGGAAGATAGCACATGATGTCATTCATCTATAAATGCTTTAACGGTCCAGCGGTTGGCGCTCAACGTAGCGCGGTCAAAGGTCAAGTAAATAGATTGGCTGATCAAAATTTTTTTTGATCAGTCATTGAAGAATTTTTTCGATGGATAAAATATTCACCTGAATTTAACAAGATTTTCCAGACCGAATTCCGTTATCCTTGGACAACTCTCGATTTGAAGAAAAGATAGCGTTTTGCCAACCGCATCGCCCATATAGTCAAGGCCATAATCATGCAGATTTCTGCATCGTATAAAACGAACATCTTGCAGATGTGATAGGCCAGCTGAAAAAAATAAACCTAAATACACCCAAATAAATCCAAATCTATGAGTGAAAGTCCCATTTCTGTGTGGCAGCCGCCTGAATCCCTCTTATACTTGCAGCAAATATCGCTTAATTTTCTGCATTAATTTTGGCGAAGCACTTATATAAATACTAAAATTATAACAAAATTGACGATGACTCGCTTAAATAGAGATGCAATGCGTTCGATTATGTGGCATAAAGAAGTTAGCCGTTTAAAGTAAAATCCACAACTAAATATTGAATAAAATTAATGAATTCCAACATGTTTTTAGTTCATCAATAAATTTAAGGTGCCTATAAGCGAATATATTCAGATATTGCAATAAACTTCCGCTCATATCATTAGCTAATATCGGTCGCTATAAAACGTCTTCGAATAGAAAAATATGAATAATGTGGAAAATTTTGATAAGAACATTTATTACATAGTAAGACTATACAAACATCTTATATTTTCTATGAAACTTCAGCGGGATAGAGAAAGGACTTCCCACTTGGCCGCTTTGAAGAGAGAATTATGAACCCTCAAGACCGTGCTCCTTCTCCCCTCCCCATCCTTGGCTCGACGTTATTTGTGCCAATAAATAGAATGCTTTGGCCATGATGCAATTTACAAAAAAACGTAATAGTTTATCAGAAAACTGATTCGGTGCAATAAACAAACCGAAATGACGGCAGCCATATCCGGTGACCGACGAGTCGGTCGCATCGATACTGATCACATGCACTTGCTCACTCTCTTTACGTGGATCCAATTCAGCTGTCTTCTTTATAAGTTCATTGTAATCGACGAATAAATCATCAAGTTTGTCGAATCTGAAATATATTCACACTGATCTACACCGAAACTGCGGTTCGGCTGCACAGTTTTCGACCATTTTTTTCGGTATTTTTTCGGTAAATCCGGTGTTATGATCGAAATCCGGAACGCTATGTTGTAATAGTTCTGTGCAAATTTGTTGCTTCACATAGCCGGTATCGGTTTGAGTAATTCTTATAAACATCACAAGAAACGAACTTTACTTTGCCTTCGCAACGAACGATCCACTCAGCTGCTGCCCTGTCGGCTCCAACTTCTTTCACTCTTTCTCGATCATAACTACAAATGATAAATGCTTCATGCAACCCAAAATGTAACTGCAAACTCATATTCAATTAAGATTGGTGAGAGAAATCGGCAAACGAGATGCAAATACAAGGAAGTCAGAGAAAGCGGACACTAAAGGAAATGGTAGAAAGGCCTATAGCGATTAACCGATTTCAGGCCATTTTCAGTAAGCAATAGACTTCACTCAGGAGGTAATAGGCTTTAATCGAGAACGAACTAAAGTAGCAAAATTTCCGTCCCACAAAAATGAAATCGAATAGGAAAGGGGACAATCCAAAAATACTCAAAGAGTTGTCCCTTACCTCCGATTGCGATCAATCCAACAGCGCAAGCCAATGGCATCTTTTAAGAGAATATCACAACGAAAAAAAAATCCCTAAAGGTTTTCCACAATATACTTATTCCATCATAAAACGTTGACTACTAAAATAATTTTGGCTCATTTATTTGCCGCCCTAAGTAGGATCGTCGAGTTAATTCATACAAAGGCCCCAATGGCCCCAATTTTCGTTCATCTGCAGATCTGCAATCTCGTCCAAGAAAATATCCAAAATTGTTTTCCTGTTTCAGTTGGAATTTCTGCGAGCTCTTAGACCTTATTGAGCATCCAACATTTTAATCACGAAGAGAATTTTTTTTAGAGAGAATCAATAAGAACCTCTCAAGGTAGAAGATGTATGATATGATTGCATCAGAAAGTGTTTCTCAAACGACGAATCGAAATTGCGGGGGAAATGGACTTCTGAAATTTTACAGTTCGAATGCCGACTGCAATTCCAGCATGCCTTCATCCTAGAACTACAAAAATCATTGGAATCTGAGAGCTCTGGAAGTGAAATTCTCGCACATCCTCAATGGCAAGAATGGGGTGCCGTTTCTTGTGCTGATCATATCGGTGAAAAAAAAAACGGAAAATGATTGTGAGCCAATATTCTCTCACTGCGATTATTTCGAAGAATTTTGGCCTATCGTTGCGCATCATAAAATAATGAACAATCAATATAATTATGCATCACCACAATCTGGAGATATTTAAATATTACAAACTTAGACTCATTTGTCTTATAACATAACCACCAACGTAGAGATACACAGTAATTTCCTCTCATAGTGAGCAGTCAGTGGTGATCGACCAACTTCCTAACTAATGAACAAATAACAAAAAGTATATAACATACTAATTGAAACCTTCGAGAAGCCCACGAAGCCCCGGAAGATCATGCGCACCAATCGCTCTTCGCAGACGATCGAACATCAGAAAACGCATTTTTCTAGAATCTTGAATCTCTTGGATTCGGATGTAATTGGTATAGGAAATGGATGGAGCTGACTCCACGAACCTGAAAGTGCTGCAACCTCTGTCTGGCTACATTAGTGGCGATGCTCAAGCATAGAGTAGCCGAAACGATGTTGTTGCATCATCGAATGACTCCGAGCTTTTTTTATTCAACCCATTCCATCGACTGACACAAAATATTCAATTATTCAAAGACCCCCACTTCCGGCAACCCCCCCCCCAATNNNCCCTACACTTAGTAACAAGCTTTGCTAGCGCCCTCAACGATGGCAAGCTCTGCTATCGTCCTCAATAATTTTTAGAGCCTTCATTCCCTTTCCCATATTACAACGAACACCTGTTTTAGGTTAATTAGTGCTTTGCCTGTCACGTGGCACATTCACTTACATATCACATGAATGACCTACAGGTACCTTCATGGAAGGAAATACTCCACATTGGCATTTTCATTTACGGCAAATTCCCATAAAACATTCGATTCTGCATATGTAAACTTGGATCATAATTTAATAAGGCATCCACGACGATCAATATCGATGTGTTTATTATTTTAATATCAATTTCTGATATTTAGCAATATCAGGCAAAAATTCGTTGCACAGCTGCGATCCGAACAATAAATCAAAATGATTTCACGGAGTTAAATCTTCCCTTTGTTTAGGTCCAACTCTAGATCACTTCACCTATCAGGAAAACTAACAGTTCAATGATAGGCCCTGTAAGAAGAATCATCTGCAATCCATTCCTTCCAAAAATTCAATCATATCTACTCTGAATCCGTTAAATATTTCTCGACTATTTCATCACTGAATCTGCCAACTTCCGCATATTTTCTGTTAGAACGATCCAATCTCACACACATATTTCTGCATCCCTTCCCTAAACTCTATGAAAGTGCTCTTCCTCTGGGCATCGTTTCATTCCATGCACCAAGCTAAATCAACCTATGTGGGGCTGGTATTTCTAAGACCTTAATTGACATGTCTCCACAATTCCGATGAATGATCATCTCCATCGTTTCGCGCCTGAAATTGCGACTCTTCCTGCCAATTACTCTACTAAAATCACTCAATTTCTATCGAAATATAAAAAAACAATAGCGAAGATAATCAAATGGTTCAAATGAAATGCGTTACGATGAGAGGGACCGGAAACACAATTGTGTGGAATTTATTTTATATGAAGTAGCCCAAATATTCACAAAAAAAAAAGACAACATACAACAATATTCCACATCTCCCTATGCTTTCCGCAACCTTGAGGCAATATTCCACATTTAAGGGCTTTAAAGGGCTTTAAAGGGCTTTACCACCTAAGGGCTTTAAATATAAACAATTAAAGCAACTAAGAAACCGACCTACAAATCTGAGCAGTAATGAAACTTGAGGAGATGGAGTGTCGACTTTGAGGATTTTGAGGACAACTTAGTGCACCATCCTCTTCAACTATCACAAATGAACCAATAAATCACGAACTATCCACTACAGCATCCACTCTCGAATAAACGCCATACTCTGAACACTTTCACAGCTTTTCTCAGTCATATTACTTCACCCTTACCACTCATAGTGTTTCCTCATAGCACAAAAAAGCATTCAGATCAAAGAAATGTTGTCAACAAACGATGATAAAAGCTGAAATGCGCTTACAAACTATGAAGAAAACGGTACTCACAAACGGCAGTAAATAAGAGGAAAAAACCGCTGGGGGAAAGGGCAGTAATGGCACTAAACTGATCTTTTGTTGGAAACTTCGACTATTTTGGCCTCAAAAAAATTTTCTCCCTATCAGTCGAGGCTCTAACGACATCTGGAGATAGCCATCTCTATTACCCACAGCAACGCAAGAAAATTACAAAAGAAAAATGGGAATATAAGCCCAATAGCTTATTAGCTCGATAAGAATGTAGACTACCATAAAGATCATCAGCATTGAAGCAACCACAATTGCAAAACATTTGTCTGCTTAAGTTTTCAGCCCATTCATTTGCAAAATAAAAGAGCTATAAGAGTCTATTTGCCATCCCAGCATAATTCAGCGCTCTTAAAACTCCTTCAATTTTCGTATAAATATTCGTGATATCAATACTAAAACACCAATCATAACATTCAAATCACAAATGAGATCATTCACATATGTATCTGAAAATCATTGCAAGTAATATGTGATAGAGATTCGAAGCACAACAACACCATGATGCCGAATCGAGTGGGACAATTTCCGGTGAATACTGCAAACATTGAGATGTTTCACGAATCGAATATCGAGAAGATCATTAGCGATAAGATGGTTAACATTCATAGAATTATATCCAGAATGCCATATTTGCCCTCTTAATNTTTCCGACGAATACTGCAAACATTGAGATGTTTCACGAATCGAATATCGAGAAGATCATTAGCGATAAGATGGTTAATATTCACAGAATTATATTCAGAATGCCATATTTGCCCTCTTAATTCATGACGAAAAATATTGTCAACTTAATTGGGACACAATCAATAGATGCTGTCATCGACGCTCATCTATTTCATTAATTTCTTGTCACCACATTTAAGAATGAGAAACAATGATAGAGGACAATCAAATCATTCAGATGCAATTTTAAATAATATAAGCCAAGTCAAGACAACATGTCACCCTCACATCAGAAATCATAACTAACAACGGCAGCAGCGAACAGTGAAACATACCATCAATGGCACAATGCACACATTCTTATCAAGTAAGAGGAGTAGAACGAAGGACAAGAAAATATATATAGCATGAAGGGATAAAGAGCCACTATCTCACATGATAGAGTACACAGCATCTACTTAGAGATGGCTAGAGAAATAAAGAAAGTAGAGCAAAGATCAACTCAGAAAACTCTTACTGCTGAGACTTAAATTTCCTTAGAAATTTGCAACTCGGTTAGACCTCAAAAGGGTGCAAGAGGAGGTATCTGGATCTTTTGGTCACTGGCCTGAATCGACACAAAAATAACAATTTAGAGATAGCCTTTTGGGACCCATTCGGGATTTGGCGGTCGCTTTCTAGTCATATCGATAGCCTTCATGCTGGAGATGTCTTGCCTTAGCATATACTCTCTCACTTTCCATCGTAGAGAGAGTCGTTTCTTCTCACCTGGTGGTGGATTACGTCTCCATTCTTTCTGATATAGCTCAAACTTCTTCACTGGATCGTGTCTGAATGGAACTCCACCAGGTAGAGGACACAACACAGGTCGAATTGCTGCAAAATTTATGAGTGTCTTGTTGAAGCGAATGAGCAAAGACAACAGAATTTTGAGATCGATCATGAAAACGCATCAGGAAGGTGACAAGATATGCGCTTTCAAAAATCTGTCCACTAAAGCAACAAATTATATAAATACTCGAAAGTAATGACAATAGGCTGAAAACACACTCGCTTGAAAAAAAACATTTTCCAAATCGTGAGGTGAAAATTGGTTTTTCCTTTTAAATCTCATGGTTGCTTTGGAAATAGATGAGTCGATGCTAAGAATTTGAGGTCATTCTCGGTAAAGTGGAGGTTAACTGGGGATCATTTTCCATTGATTTTATACGTTTAGATATATGGACTGAAAATATCCCAAACCAAATATAAACATAAACATACATATGCAAATATATAAACATATATGTATATATGTAAATATAAATATAAATGAATAAATGAATATATATATATATATATATATATATATATCCGCCAAAAGCACAAGCAGAAAACGAAACCAACATGGGTCTATATCAGGTGCACGTTCAGCCGGAATACCATCATCCTCAATGGATGAAGGTNCAAAAGCACAAGCAGAAAACGAAACCAACATGGGTCTATATCAGGTGCACGTTCAGCCGGAATACCATCATCCTCAATGGATGAAGGTAATGACCATTCCTCCTGATTACCTGAAAACTGAATTACTGTCGAAAAAGGATTACAAACCTCTTTCGAAGCAGAAAAATTCTATCAATACGCTCTTGGAGAATAAACCACCGTTGGAAATCTGAAGCTGATTTGTACAGCGAAAA